>JAOWMA010000006.1:303519-377564 GCA_025962755.1 Colletotrichum tropicicola
CCAACGCCGGTGGCTGCAACAAGGACAAGGTCAGAGTCCGTCGGGAGTGGTACGTTGTGGGGGGGGGGGGGCGGCGCGGGGGGGGGGGGGGGGGGGGGGGGGGGGGGGGGGGAGGGGTGAAGGCAAGACGGAGCTTACATGGTCCCCCAAAAGGTCCTCCTCCCAAAACAGTCATTGTTAGACAGAGAACCATGCATGATTTGAGTGGTTACGTGTAACCTGTCGCCGCCGCGGCCTGGCTCCGGACCCCGGGACCAGGTCCTCCCGTTGGTGCCGCCGCCTGGGAGTGCATGGAATGCGGGAGGGGGAATGTGAAGAACGCGGGAGCCAGAAGGCGTCACTCCGTTGGTCGGATTCGGTCGACCGTTTGCGGATAGATTTTCACATCTGCGTATGCGGGAGCCTATGTAAGGTTGGGCCCGCAGGGAGGGGGGAGTAGGCAAATAACCACTACCATCACCTCCACCAACACAGCGAATGGAACTTTTGCATCGAAGAATATCGGGAATCTGCTGCCGCTCGTGGAAAGGAAGACCAACAACGACTGCAGAAGTCCCTTGGCTACTAGTGCTGAGGGGAACCGGGGAGGGGACAAGACATGCCTGCCTCCCCTTTCACAAGACGACAGCATCACGTCAGAGCCCCCCAAGTCGAGCAAGCCTCCCTGCTACTCAGCACCTAGGAAGCAGATCCAATCACGCAGTTCCCATCACGATCCAACCCTCATCGATCCAATCTCGCGGCGGCCTCAGCTCTTCTTCCCCGGGTCCCAGCGCAGTGGAATCGGACGTAAGAGTGGTAAGACATCTCGCAACAGGTTCGCAAACGTACGATACCGAGTAGAGGGTTCAAACGGGGAGAGACATCCCAACAAACCGGAACAGTAAACATTGACTTCTGCTGCCAAGTCGAGTCCACGCCCCCTAACCCAGGATTCTGGGAAAAGAGTTCGAGACGACTTCACGAGAACGGGAGTGCTCTCGCCTCGTGCCTTACCAGGAATGGACAAGATAAGAGACATTGATTCTTCGCCACCTCCATGTCAACTTCCCTGGGACTTCTTGGGCAAGATGTGCGCCCGTACCTTACCGCCAATATGCCCGGGCAGACAAAACTAAGCGTCAAGTGGAAGGGAGTGTAGGGCGTAGAAGGCTTCTGCCTCTTTTCCAAAGAGGGGGAAACCCCTCAAGAAGCATCACCCTACGGACTCTTGATGCAGATCGAGCACTTCCGCAGGCGCGGCAGGGGCCGTTTTGGGTCTTGCGGATGAGGGAAGCACAGAGGAGGGCCGATGGTTGGACGCTTCACCTTCTAGTGCGGCCGGGAGAACGCGCTAGAAGGGCGCGAAGAAGTTTCCTGGACGTCACCGGCGAGACCGCAAACGGGAGGCGTATGGCGGCGACCTAGAAACACCAGAAGAACCCAGGAGTAAGTTGGATCGCGGCGTAGGTTGGCTGGAAGCTATTCGGGATTTCCACATGGAGGGCGTGTAGTCACGAGAGGGAGGCTTCCAAGATGGTAGCGAATACGAAGGAAAACAAGGCATCGGTCCCCAAAGGCTTCGTCGAGGGGGCGGCACGGCGCACAAGGGGTAGGCCTTGCCCCAAAGGGAGGAAAGTGTAGACAGAAACCGGCGGGATGGACCATCCTAGAGCCCTGCAGCCGGGCAGGATCGTGAAATCCTGTGGAGGCTGTGCCCGTTAGGTTTCCTAATTGCTGGTGAAGCAGAAGGCTGCCATGTGCGCTGGCGGAAATGTCTCGCCGGATGCGGGTTGGAGGTTGCAGAAGGATGATGAGTTGGAGAGGAAGCTCTTTTGTCTGGCTGCGGGGAGTGGTTCAATTGGTGGAGCCCGACGGTGATGCGTTTGGTGAAGGCATCAGGTGTCCGCGGGAACGGGGAGAAGAATGGCTGGAGCGTGTCTCGGTCTTGGCTGATGACTCTGAACGCCCAAATCCAGGCTGTCGGGACCGCAGATGGATGACGAGGAGGATGGGAGAGGTGGGCGCGAGAAGGCAAACTTGTTCCCCAAAGCGTGCTGCTGCAGACAGGTCGGAATTAGGTATGCAGGTCTCGGGCTGTTTTCGTGCAGATCTGAGCAGTGTTTGCTAGCGGTTGACTATGCAGAGCAAGTGTGAAGTTCGGCTTGGGTGACTGCGGCTGCGGGGCCAATGGCAGGCTGCGAGGGGTGCATCATGCATGAGCTGGGCAGCGGTTGCGCAGATTGCCGTGGCTATTTCCATCGGCCGGAGCCCGTGCGGCGTTTATTTGAGGCAAGCCGCGAGGAGGATTGGACCAACAGCCAGCTGTCGGGCGCTTGTGGGGGAATTGACAGGCACCCAGCGACATGGGACGAGAGGCTGTTCGGACGAGAAGCGCATAATGTGCTAGTCATGCCGCCCTGGTTTGTGCAGGCGTGTCGACGAACGATGGTGAGGCTCAGACGAGAGGACGCGCTTCCTGAAACGCGGCGGTTGGGAGCCATTCCGCGGGAGTCCGAAGCAGAGTGGTTCGTCGCTTGTCGCCCTTGCCAGGATGGATCATCTTCGCTCCGTCGGCGTGGTGCAAGGTGGGCGAGCCTTTTGCTGTCGGCGCTTGAGAATAAGGATTTGAGCTAAGAAGAGGGATAAGCCGCCTGCATGAGCTGGCGCTGAGCTCCCAGTCCTAGCTTCCTTGCGTCGCTGCTGGTCGAATCCCGCTCCTTTCAGGCCCGGGTACGCGGGAGTCTGCTTGGCCATGCCAATGGGCGACAGAGAGAGGGGGTTGGCGTAGCGAAGGAAGCTGGTGAAGTGCCCTGAAGATCGATGAGGGAGGCGCGAAAGGGCAAAGCAGGTCTCAGTGCTCGAGATTGAGTGTGTGCCATTTTTTTGTTTGTCTCTCCCAGCGTACCTTGGAGGGGCCGGCGTTGAGCTTGATTCACTTCCCAGAGAGGAACAGCGTCTCGGCGACGTGCCGACGAGGCGGTACGGAAGTCTCCGCCGTGTGCTTTCTGGTGCGTGTTGCCGTAGGTATGACGAGCGACGAAGGTGTTCCGCGTCCCACGCCGCGCCCCGAGACATCAAAGGATAGAGGCAGCCGGCCGGCGCCACGACCCGGCAAGCGGCACGCCGCAAGCCGCAGCGGATGGCCAGTGGCTTGCTCTGGCGGCACCCAACTGCAACTTGGAGCGTCGAGGTCCGCAGAAGTTTCGTACGAAAGGTGGCTTGGCAGTTCTTCTCCAGGTTCCTGGGACTGGGAACTGGGACTGGGACACGGACACGGACTCTTGTTGGTTTCGTGACGTTGGCTTGGCTGCGGTGCACCTGCACCTGCACCTGCACCGCCTTGGCGTTGATGATTGTTTTTTTGCGGCGGAGGCAGCTCGTATTGCGACGCTTCGTGGGGTCAACACGACCTTGGGGCCGGGCCTGACTAACCAAGAGCCAGGTTCGGATCCGGGAAGTGGCGGCTCGGGTGGATGGCGACTGGGGGAATGAGGATCAGGTCCCGAAGTGTGGCTGGTGCTGCCAACTGCCAACTGCCTGCTGCGTATCCGAAAAAGCACACGCAAACGCCGCTGCCAATCCTCAACGCCGCAGGTGGCCGCGGGGCCACGGGGCCACGGGGCCGAGGGCGAGGGCGACGGCGACGAGGGCACAGGCGAGGGCGAACAAGGGGCACAATGCAGGGCAGCGCGACCCCTGGCGAGCGTGATCGGGGAAATTGTCGATCAACTGACTATTCTGGGCCGAGGCCGGCGATCAGCGATGGGATGACAGATTGAGAGCGCACGCGCCACACCTTGGGATCCCTGCTGGGCGAATGGGAGTTGGCGACCAGCAGTCCAGCAGCCCAGGGGAGGGGGGGGGGGGGGGGGGTGATGTGAGGCCCCCGGCAAGTGTGGCTCAAATGGAGCACTGCTGTCCATGCGGGGTACAGAGGTACGAGCAGGCATGGGCAGGCCTCTCGACTCGAACTCGAATCAGCTGGCACGAGCCGAACGGGCAGGGGGGGACGCACCCAAACCGGTTCGTCGCTTTGGTGGGCGCGCATGAATTCGCATCACGAACATGACCGTTGCGGAGCTGCCCGTGTTTGCTGCATCAAGCGGCCAGCTGTTCTTTTGATGCATCTCGCTCGCATGTCTGACTTCGGCCCTGAGCCTCGAAGCAGCACGACGCTGGGGTCGCAGTCGAGCCACATTTCTCTTCAACCAAATGGAGTTTCCGGGTCTCTGGGCCTCCCGACTCGCCACAGACGGCATCAGCCACAGGCTGTCTCGGGACATAGCCACCGCGTGTGGCCTGCGCTCTGAGGCGCGATTGGCGAGCTGGCCTTGGTAGAGGGTGTTTGGTTTCAAGGCCGCCCCGGCCAATCACGGCGCTCGCATCCAGTGCTACCGGAGCGGTCTCCGACGCACCAGCACCGAAGCGGCAAGGCCTCCCGGGACTTTTGTGGGTACGGGGTTGAGGAGGAGGGCGATGGAGCCCGGGAGTCGTCGAGAGGAGGGAGGAGGGAGGCGGTGAGGAATTCGGACGGGTGCCGAGAGGGCCTAGGCGGACGGACGGACGGACGGATGCTTGAACCATTCGAACGATTGAACGAGAGGGAGTGTCTGCGCTGGCTCTGAATGCAACGTGGATTGCGAGAATTGGGGATGCCCGCAAGGAATGCGCATGATTCTGGCAGCGTGGCCCGCCAAGTCGCCTGTGGTGTGCGGTGTGCTGCAACTGGCACTCACACTCTCTCGCCTCCATAGACAAGCACCTTGGAAAGAGCCACCGTCCATGATGCACCGCACCTGCAAGACGGATGCCACACCCAATACACCCTGTTCTGGTCGGGTCAAGCCACGGAAACCTCTGTCCTGGGTCTCCGCCGAGGCTGCCAACCAGAGCGTGCAGATCCCTTGCGCCATCCAGGGGAAACCTCCAGCTTGGCCGGGGGAGTTGCTGGTGCTGCAGAAATCTCTGGTGTAATAGTCTGCAAGCACGCAACGCCTCGGTGCATGGTGGCGCTGGTTAGCACCGTTCTGGGGAGATGGGTCGGTTGCTTAAGGGCCGCCTAAACCCTGGCAGCTGCACCGACAACGCCGGAATAGGTCAAGGCAGGAGAGGGATCTCGCGGGCGTGGGCATCTGGGGTCTTGGTGGTGATGCGGGCATCGAGAGGGGGGCAGATAATAGGGTCGAACTATCAGTGTAGACTAGCAGGCCCGACAGATTTGGCAAGTTGCTCGGGAGCCCGCGGGTCATAGCGAAGCCACCGTCGCAGGAGGTCATTTTGCAAAGACACACGGCGCGGAGCTATTGACGCCGCGGACCATAGGGCTCGTGCATGTGGCAGTTGACGGTGTCTTTGCTCGTTTGTCACCTGCCATCTGGTCTCTCTCACCGTGTTTTTGGGCTGTCCAGAGGGGTGACGCTTCGGACGACGAGATTCAGCACGGATACCGTACGCAGTATCCGTCGTTCGTCGACGGGTAAGGGACGCTGTAGATGGGGCTGTTTGACAGTGCTTGCGCTAGCTTCCCTACGCCTCCGCATTCTCGATCCTTGCCCTGCGCTTAGGCGTCGGTCTACCGATCCGAAGACTACGCCGTAAAGGGGGGAAGAAAGGGGAGAATAGGGGGATAGATAGAGTGTGGTGGGCGCAATCTGGGCACGTCAAGCCGAGGGCGAGGAGGGACGCATTCGATTGGGAATGAAGTGACAGGCACATGAAACCGTAACGTGGGGAATGATCTACCTCAGGGGACGGGAGTAACAGTTGGTGCGTGAAGATTGTCGATATCGCCTGACGAGGATGAGGGATGAGGGGAGGGGTTGCCGCAGCGAGTCGAGAGCGAGCAGGCGACGGGCTCCTTCCCTGTCCCGGAATGCCGTGGCATCTTGTCAATTGCGGGAAGGGAGCGATCAATCATGCGAACTCGAAACTTTGACTTTCTGCGGTGTGGGAAGGTTGCGCCTGTCGGGGAGCATTGACAGAGCCCATGTCTTGGAGATTGGCAGCCCAGCGTAGTGTATCCGTAACCCATTTGGAGCAAGGCATGAATGGCTAATCTCGACGTTGGCTGCGTGTAAAGACAGGCGATGATTGGCCTGGAGCAATCGCCGGTGCGCTTGAGGCTAGGAGTCGAACGAGTTGGCCAACGACCAAGGGAGAGGATTGGACGGGCAGCCAGCCATGTGGAGGAATCCCGATGACTTGGAAAGTCTGTTTGGGATTTCACAGTGAGTCGAGCTGGCAAGCCACATGATAAACGGCTCCTTCGCCATTTTCAGACAAGCCAGAGTACGCCGCGGGGACTGGGAAATCCTGCGTCACGACCCCGAAACCCCGACAAAGGACCAGTCTGACTCTGGGGGGGCTCCATCAGATGGAGAGCTGGCTGGACTGGGCTGGAGCATGATCATCTGAGGCTAAAGACCGACCACTGCTTGGAATCTCGGGAGGCTGCCAGGCGAGGGGATGGATGGGCGATTGTCTGTGGCTGGTCGCCGAGTGCCTCGTGTTCTTGGTTGACGGTTAAGCTGGTGGGAGGATCCAAAAAGCTCTAGGATGTGTCTCAGAGCCTGGCGAGGGCGTTGGGTGTTTCGTTTCATCAGCGTCCCCGAACGCTTGACCCATTCCGGCGGGTTTTTTTGGTGCTGCTGAGCTGCTGATGCGAGAGGGGATGGACATCATGATTGACCGGTGGCCCTAGACGGAGTGAATGGCGTGCCTTGATTGGCCGCATCGCAGCGCAGGCGACGGGCGTTGTCGGGCTCTTGGTGGTGTTCGTTTTGTTCCCCGACAGACACGGCGGGCGTTGACCTTTCGGGCCCCAAACCTTAGGGGCCGTAGCTCACGCAACGACGGGCGAACTTTTGCGACTGGTGAAGCTGGTGAAGCCGCGCTCCGAGGGCGGTGGGCGTTGTGGGCAGGCATCGCATCTCGCTTTGTCTGGCAACCCACAATCATGCGACTGGCGGGCCACCGCAGCGAAAGAAGCAACGAGGCCCGGAGAGGGCGTTTGTTTGTTGATCACGAGTGAGGGTGCAACGAGACTGGCTGAAAGCTGACGGCGGTGCTAATTGCAGCGGGCGGCGACGAAGATTGCAGGCGGGCAGCAGAGGCGTCTCGAGAAACGAGACAGCACAGCCAGGCCGGGGAAGCAGCCAGCCAAAACCCAAGCCAGCAGCCCGCAGCCCGCAGTACGCGGTACCGTACCAGCCAGCAGCGGTAGCAGCGGCAGCACCGCAGGCCGGCAGAAAATTAAGATGACTCACGGAGGTGTGCAGGCGACGGAGGGGGACGGCGGCGTATCGGCGTCAGGTCGCCCCAGGACGGTCGCGACGCGGGCCGGGACAGTTGCCCTCGTTGCCATCAGCTGCAGCGGTCGAGAACCACGCGGCGTGGTGCCAGAAGCGGCATGGTATCGCGCCGCGAGAGGCTGGACGTGGAGGTGAGGCGAGGGTCGAGACGCTGTTTCATGCCAGGAGGCAGAGGTAAGAATAGAAGTGGTAAACGCCCATTGGACCCCCGGCGGGTGAAGGCGAGGTGGTCCGCCGCCAACGCGGATCCGAGTTCGAGTTCGTGGATGGTGGTGGTGGTGGTCGTGGAGGAGGATGCCTCTTCTCTGGCCCTGTTGTGCTTGGCCGCGAATCGATTGGCAGCGAGGGCACGACAGCGACGCCCATCGCTTGTTTCATCCGTCTGTTCGACGTGGGACGCGGCCACCAATGAGCCGCGCGCAGTCGTCGTGTCTGTGTGCGAGGGGCCCCTGACAGCACGCTGACGTGCGTCGCGCTGCTTTGCTTGATTTGATTCTTTTTTGGTGCTGCGCTGGCGGTTGATGACTCCAGGCGTCCCGGGCCTGTCATTGGGTCCGCCTGGCCAATCATTGGATGCGCGAGGCAGGAGGAGAGGCGGGAGGCAAGGGAGCTGAGGTGAGGTGCGGTACGTATCCTTTTTGCGCTGCCGGTGTGTGTAGCGTCGTTGGCCAGTCAGATGGCAAGAAGCAACTCCTCCCGCCAACCGCCAGCCAACCAGAGCAGCGCCTATCGCGACCTTGCTGAGGAACCAAGGTGCGTTTTGTCCTTGGGCCGCAAATGCAACGGACGAATGGCTGGGGGTGGGTCATGGCGATTTTCTTCTGCACGTCGTCTTGTCGCTCGCTTCGCCTGGATGGACACAAGGCTCTCCTGTGCGCTTGTTTTGGAAGCCGTGGACCCTTGCTCGTGGGATCGTGTCGTGGTGTTTCTGCAACCACTGGCTGAGCTGCCATGAGCCGGCTCTGGCGTGCAGCGGGAAGGGGGAGGCTACGGAGACCACGGAGGCCCAACGGAGCGGCGATGGCCAGTCAACGGGCTTCGTGAGACACTGCGTGAGGTTTGGCCACGGCACACGAAGCTGTCATTGTCAAGCTGATGCTCTAGGTCCTGCCTGCTGCATGCCTAGCCCGTGCTCCGTGGTGACTATCCGTACGGCCCGGCCTACGTACCTAGCTGCTGGTGCTGGTGCTGATGCTGGTGCTGGATGCCTTCCTGGTTTGGGCCCCGGCCGCGGGTCTTGGTATCTGGCCGTGGTCTTGGTCGCCATCTTGCTTGCGCTCGCAAAAGTAAATATATCAATCTCACGTACATGCAGCCGGCCAATCCATCCCTTTCCCTCGGCGCCTCCTGTCGTATATTTCATCCCTGTGTCCTCCTCCCTCTTGCCCTTGAGTCCCGGGTCTCGTCTCTTGCTCGGACCTGATCCTCCTTCTCAAATCATCTGCACATCACCGGCATTCGAGGGTTGTTGTATTGATTACGACAACTGACTTTCTTTCCTCCACGACGCGATAGTCGATACCTCGTTGCCAACAGGGAGCCACCCACCCCCGGACGGTTCACTTGCATCTACCTTAAGGTACCTTACGTCAACAGCCGGCCTGGTAATACGAAGCGGATCCATTCAGACATTTGTTTTTCCTAGACTTGGCTTTATTGTCTATTATTTTTTCTTCGCGTCTCCGTCTTGTTGTTTTCCGACCCCGGTAATCAATACTCCTGCCTCTGTAAGGTGCCCAAAGGAGGTACTTTCGAGCCCGCCGTTGCTGGCCATCGCTCCTGCCCTCACCGATCCTCCATTCACATTCCAACCGCCGGCCCTCCGCCCCACCCGCAGCCCAGCTCCCGTAGCGCCTTCCTGCCGTGCAGCAACGCGCCTGGCCTGCTCCTGCCCCGCCAAGGCTCTCCCCGAGAACTGGAACAACCTGTTGGAGCTATTGGATCTTTGCCAGATCGCCATTGCCCTGCCGACATCAAGTCACCTCAGATTCAAGTTGACGTTGAATCCGCCCACGCGAGTCTGCATTAAAAGGCAGAGACCAGCCTGCGCCCTCCCAGTCACCCTCCATCACCAGCCCCGGCATCGACATCATCATCGACGCCGCCAACAACACAACACCACCCGTCACCAGGCTTGTTGGTGCTTATCGTCGTGCATCCTCTCCCGCCCGAGCGCGTGCACCAGATTGCCCTCCCAACGGATCCAACCTTGAATCCGACATCTCGATTGACACCTTGCCTCGTGTTCAATCCGCCTTCGATTCTGCCCGAGAGCCTCGACCCTTCGACACGCAGAAAGCGTGTCCGTCGGCATCCAGTCACAGTCGTTTCCAACTTGGACGACCCCTGCTTCCGGCTTTCCATTCGCGGAAGGCAGCCTGCACCGCCCCAGCGCCCAACTGCCCAGACTCTGCAGCTCCGTGTGCCAAGTACCGAGTACCCTGTGCCCCGTGCCAGATTGGCTCTGAAGTCTCCGTACCCCGTACACGCCCAGAGCCAACAACACGTCGTGCCTACCGTACCGACCGCGGTGCACCCTCCTGGAAAAGGCAAGCAAAGCGGCTTCACCTCGGAAAAGCGCATCACCAAGGCCTCGCCTTCACGGTTCACACTGCGGCCATCCTGGACGTTGCTGAACCTTCCACACCGCGACCTTCGTCATTCTCCCCGGTCTTGTCGCATCAACACGACCCCAGACAGGTCCATCCCGTCAACCCGCCGGTCCTCGAGCCCTTCCCCGTGACGGAACAACACCTTGCAGAAGCCTATTCTTTCCATCGCCCGGCGACACGACTCGGCCGGACAAACTCTGCGTCTCTGCAATCTGGCTCCAACGTCCGAATCGAGAGTGGCCATCATTTCCCCGTCTTCGCCTTGCCTCACGTTTTCGGCCTTCGGATCCCGGCCGAACAAAGCCCAGCCAGCACCTCGAGTCTGACGCTGGCTTGCACAACAGCCCGCCCCGCGGCCCCGAGAACAATTAATCAACAGTCGACACTCGTCTAACGCCCTCCTCCGCTGGCTCGGAAGATTTGTGCTGCGCTTGCACGGGACGACTCCATCTAATTACCTGCCCTTGGTGCGATCCTCGCATCGATCCCGCTCTGCCGCTCTGCCGCCCCAGAGCATCTAATTGATTCCCCGTGTCAATCAATCAATCCGACCCAACTCAAAATCGCAGTCAGACGGCTCAATCTGTCCTAGACGGCTTGACGCATCAAATCGATTCCATAATATAATCCATCACATCGCGGCCTTGACCCTTTCCCCCAAACCCAAACCCAAACCGCCGTCCCCTGACTCGCCCCGGTCGTTTTACTTGACGCCCTCACCTCCTCACCCGCACCCTCGCCCTCACCAAGTACCTGGCGGTCGTGACTCGGATATCCCATCCGTTTGCAGACACCCAAACCTCGACGTTTTCCTCGATTCGTCATAGAGCACCGGGTGATTCCCAGAAACCCGGGACTTTCTTCGCCCTTGGCTGCCATTGTCGTCAGTTTCAACAATCGCACACACGCCCCCAGGCCGTCTCTGCTTCCAGCACCCGACGACGCCTTTCCGTCGCCCTTCCTTTCCCACGCTGCCATCGTCGCTGGCGCGCCTACCGCCCTCGCTCTTCTCGCTGCTTTGCTATCATCAGAAAAGTTGCCACCGCTCGCCGACGTCGCCGACGAGCCCCGCAGCATCCAGCAGCACGACAGCTAGCCTGGCTGTTCTGTTCGTCCTGCCCGTCCTGCCACCGCCGAAACACCTGGCCTGTATCCCGCAACGCAGCAGATCTCGGGGACGTTTGACTCCCACGATCCTCCGGTTCTGCACCCGCCAAGCCCCTCGATCAGAGTCACAATCGTAAAAAGCTGTCGCAGCAATATCGATTAATCTGGGCAGACCTGAACTTTGCGAGTGTTGCGCCACACTCCACTTTTCGAGGTTAAATACGGCGTACGGTAGTGTACCTACTGCAACTGCTGCACCCGCACCGACGCTGCATCCCGCACCAAAATCCAGACCCCTGCCGGCCAGTCCGACCCCTGCGACCTTCGCTTTCTCTCTGGGTGTTATCGCCACACCCCTCGGTCCCCGCACGCCCCTCCCTCCGCCGAACCAACCCCCCTGCCGCCATACCCAAGCACGCCCTCCCCCCTTGCACGCCTGCACCCCCTGCACCCCTGGGATCTACAGCATTCCAGCCCACCCCAAGCATCCAAGCCCCAGCAGGCACTTCCGTCGGCGTCCTGCTGAGACCCCCTAAAAATCAACCCCCTACTACCTCTAGCACTGACTAGCACCCCCCTGACAACCCGCCCACTCAGCCTCGTGGACCGCACGTCACCCACTGACGACGAGCTGCCCGCATCCCTCACCTCCCAGGTCCATCCCCAAAGCCTGGCCCGTCAGTTGCGACGAGGCACATGAACTTCGCCGCACACCACTCCCGCACCCTCCTTTTCGTCTAATATATCAGCCCAGCCTGCCCATCTCCGACTCCTGCCTGCTCCCTCTTAGTTCGTCACTCTTCACGACTTCACCAACAGTCAGGGACACTTCCTTCACCCAAGGATCCCCACCAGTTCCAACATCACCACACATCACATACACACATACATCAACATGGAGTCAAGGTCACACCTCACCCCGGCCGAGCTCAACGCCGCCGCCCTCGACCACTTCGTCTACCAGCCCGTCAGCAAGTCGATGATTTCCTACCTGGCCGGTGCGGCGTTCAACGTCATCGCCTGCGACAGTTCTCTCATGCCTCCCGCCTCCGCCGAGGCCTACCGTCAACAGCAGCTTCCCCCGACGCCACCAAGGACACCCGAGCCCCGCGCTGTCCGCAACGAAGATGCCGACCTTCCCACCCTTGAGGCCTTCATCACGCAACTGGTTGTCTCCTCCAACGTCCAGGTCCCGACACTCATGTCGACCCTCGTCTACCTCACCAGACTCAAGTCCCGCCTGCAACCAATGGCTCGCGGTCTGCGGTGCACCACTCACCGCATCTTCCTTGCTGCTCTCATTCTCACTGCCAAGTACCTCAACGACAGCTCACCCAAGAACAAGCACTGGGCCACGTACAGCCACGTCAACAACGACCTCTCCAACTTCGGCTTCAGCAGGACAGAGGTCAACCTGATGGAGAAGCAGCTCCTCTTCCTGTTGGATTGGGAGCTCAAGATCACCGAGGAGGACCTCTATCGCGAGCTTGACCCTTTCCTGGCGCCCATCCGCGCCGAGATTGAAGCGAAGCACGCTCGCCGCCTCGCCCGTCGCCGCAAGCAGGAGGAGGAGATGCGCCGGAGGCAAGAGGAGATGTACAGCATGCACGCCTACCCCAGCCCTCCTTCCTCGCGCGCCAGCTCCCGCTCACGACAAGAGACGCCCGACCACACCCGGTCGTACAGCGGCGCTTCCATCACTCCTCCTGGTCTTTGCTACAGCAGCAGCTACGGCAGCTCCATCAGCTCTTACGCCCCCTCAGTCGCATCGAGCAGATCTCAATCCCGTGCCACCACACCACTGGACAACCCCGCCGACGAGCCGTACATGTACGTTCCCACCGGCAGCCTGTATGAGTCGCCGGTCGAAGTGCACATTGAGCAGCCCGCATCAACACTGCCGAAGCGCAAGCCTCTTCTCCCCTACGAGATCAGCACCGAGGAGCTCCGTGAAATGCAAGACGGCACCAAAGCCAAGAGGGCACGCATGGGACGCGGGATGTGGGGTCGCGTCTTTGGTGGTGCTGTGACGGTGCGGTAGACCGCTGCATCGCACGGATTTTCTTTGTCACAGCCTCATTTTTCTCTCACATTTCCTATGTTTTGAGCCTCTCACCCAAAAAAGCATGGTGTTGGATTGCGTTATAGAGAGAGCACGGAAGGACAGATTTGTTTTGGTTCCCGAGGGCGTTGGTAATGGACAGGTACATGGACCACGGGTCGAGGACAGAGCATCCTCGGGGCATTTGCATATATGGATCGGTGTTGGGGCGGACATTCATGAACATGAATTTTTTCTTTTCTTCCATCAGGTTGTTTGGCATCCTCGCAAGGTAGAGGCTTGCCCTGTGGGAACAGGACGCGGGAACTTGGGAGCTGCCGTAGAGCCGGTATAGCGTAGCCAAGACACGCAAAGGCGTTCTCGTCAATTGAGACGAGCGCCGGAAATCAAAAGCACGGGCACAATGCCCGTTTCCAAACACTTCTTCTGCTCGCACACGCTGTTTGACGGTCAATGTTGGTTTCGTGAACGGCACTTGACGGGATTCCTCCCCCCGCGCTTCCCCCGCTTGCAGCCTCGGGCACAGCTTGGGATCTAGAACGGTTGGCCCTAGTGAATTCTGAGATTGATGTCTCGTGACGTTGGATGCAGCCAGTCGTGTGGGGGGAGAGCAAGCGAGCGGAGTGGGTGAGGGGTCGCATTCAGCTTCACATGCGAGACATGGCTACGACCGCAGCAAGTCATCTCGACGACGACTGCCTGCAGTCGTCGTCCAGACTGCCAGTGGGGATTCCACCGTGGCCAGAACTCATGACACCTCTCGATGCGTGACGGGTTCCTCTCTGTGCGCATTCACTGGCCCGGACCCATGGGTTCGTTATCGCATGGCGTGGTGCGGCCTGCACACCACGCAGCAGCCAACATGACTTGGCTGGAGAGATTGTCGCCCCAGCTCATGATTCGCATCAACGTCCCGCAACATGAGTCGGGTCCGCCGGGAAGTGCAACCTTATAGCATCATACCTTTTTCTGCATCCCTCACCAGGGTTCGAAAACCGAGGCGAGAAAAGTTTGTCTCTGGCACGTTGTTGACTGGCGTACGTGGAGAACTCTCTGCTGTTTTTTGGGTTTTGATTTCTCCCATTTCCGCGACCCTCTATGATGGCAATATGCGGACGGCCGCGAACACCGGGGAAGAATATTAAAAAAAAAAAAAAAAAAAAAAAAAAAAAAAAAAAAACCGGAAAGAGGTGCGCATCTGAATCTCGCGGCGCGGCCAGCCCGTTACGGCCATAAACAGAGACACCGACGGCAGGCGCCAGGACACGACTGGATTTGCCCAGGTGCAGCGGTTTTTCCGATCTTCAGCGGTCTCGCATCCGTCCCCGTTGGAGACGGCAAGGGGGGAGGGGGGGAGGTTCCAGCCCCCTTCGCCCGCCCGAATGCGATGTCAAATGTCATGTTCAGCACCGACACTCAGAATCGGCTGTATACGTACTGTCTAAAGCTAGCGGACCGGCTTTCTTAGCTCCTGGGTACGGTGGGTGTGGGGCCAGTCACTCCCGACATTCCGGACTTTGTCCTGGCGGTGGGTGTTCTTGGACAAGATGTGGTGAAGAAGTAACCACGGGGAATCTCGGGAAGCTTTCTCATGGATGTCTCTTTCGACAGAGCGGTTCCCGTGGAAATTTGCCTCTGCGGAGATTTTCAACAGACCGTTTCGCCATCGACCGGAATGCGGATCGTGACGTCGGGGGGTTTCCTTACTGGGGGAATTCTCGGGATTTTTGTTCTCTCATCTTCGATTTTGTTCCGACGGCCACCCGTTCGTCACCTTTGAAGGGGGAGGGGGACACAGAGTTTTGTAGCATCGCCATGCATCGCGTTTGGGCGATGCACAGAGTTGCGGAATGCAGCATGCAGATTTGCCCGACAGGTCTAGGGGTCCTGGAGGTGACGTCTGGATGGGGTTGGGTTGGAAAGTTAGAGGATCGAGAGGGCTGCTTATGGCGGGGATCGGCTTGTCAGCAACGGTACACGTATCTGGCGTGCTTGGGAATGATCCACGACTAAAAGGCGGGGTGAAGAAGAGGGGGGCTAGCTTCACCGTCAGATAACGAGAAACAAGGTCGCACCATCAAGGGACATGATGCGTGCATCCTGGTGGTTAGTATGGATGATTCCTGTAAGTAGTAACTGAGGTACGTGTAGCCAAATGTCGGTCAATGATCGCAGCCTTGGGCTCGAGGGTGTGGTGATTGCGCTGCCGGGCGCCTGGAAGGATGTGGCTGGGGGCGGCACAGGAAGCAGGATTTAGGCTCCGACCCCACGGCGCGGATCGTGGATGCCCATGTTGAGATTCCCATGGGCCTGCTGCATGTTTGTTGTTGTGCCCGCGGTCGCGGCCCCGTTGACGAGCGGTCGCGACCGTGGAGACCGGGTTTGGTTGGTGACGTGTTCGTGGATGGCCGGGTGCACGCCTCGCCTCGTGTTGGCCAGGACCGAGACGATGGACCATGGTGGCCGGCGGTCGGGTTCGGGGTGGGTCTGCAGGCCGGACCGGGGGCTGGGGGGCGTGAGTCACGAGGTCGGGGGCCAGCCAGGCCGCGGTTGGCGGTCGGACGCTGCAGTTTCGCTCCATCCGCTGTGGCAATTACCAGAAAGAGCCTCGAGCGAGATGCAGACGCACACGCTTCCTCGGGGCTGGGCTGGCAGCAGGCCCGTCTGCCTGTCAGCATTTCTGGTGCGACGCCGAGGCGTGCTGCTGCCGTTATGCATTAGGTCAGCCCGCCCCCCGGATTCGAGGACACGGGCCGTGGCAACGTGCTGAAGCCAAGGTCAAGTGACTTCATCCTTGCCGTGCCCGTGATGCGAACCCGAGGGCTCCGGCTGGGCGAATTGATGGATCCCTCGAGGCACCATGATTGTCATTTGCCTGGCCAGGTTGATTGATGTGGCTTGGGCCAATCGTTCGCCGTTCCTGGTTGCCGTCGCAGCAAAGGTATGGAAGTTAGCTACGCCCAATTGATGGGAAGGCTTGGCAACTCGGCCGACGTTGAGGTTCTGCTGCGCCTTCTCAGCCTCGACCCAACAACCACAGACCCAAAGCCTAATCGCACTTTCGCGTGTAGACTGTGAGATCTTGGCGTGTGACGCGTAGGCGGACTCGGCCGCTAACAACTGACCGCCATTAGGGCTCTTGTCACCCGCGGTGTCGATCGGCGCAGCGATGGCTGCCAACCTTGCGGCCGTGGTATAAGCACCAACGATGGTGCATTTCCAGTTCTTCGTACCAACGCCCAACCCATGCGGTGAAGCGATGCGTCCAGTGACGAACAATGTGGCTCGAGCTGGCGATGATATTTGGTGATCCTGAGAGCCAGGTGCTCTGCGCTCAGCCACGGCGGCGGAGTGGGCTGACATGGTAGTTGCCGTGACGGCAAGTGTCCGCAGCCAAACTGGCGGGAACCGGGCAACTTCGACATCTCACGAGGACCAGGTACCAAAACAAAACTAGGAGCGCGTTGTCGAGGCACTCTCGGGCGTGCAGTGAATGGGGTGTCTGCAACTTTGACATCGCTTACACAGCCCAAGCGTCTGATCCGATCTCAACACAGCCCGAGAGACCGCTCTGCGCCTCTTCGACGGTACGACAAGCAGCCATCCGAACTCCCGTTCGAGAATGTTCCCCAGACTGTGCAGATGCCCGGAAAACGTGGCAGAGCATCTCGGGGTTTTGAGCATGTTTGACTTCTGGCCGGTACGCCCGGTGCTTTGTATCAAGTAGCGCTGGCCATACCGGCTCAATGTGCTTCTTGCCGAGCGTGATGGCTTGACCTTGGGCTGTCGTTGTCTGCCTGCCCTTCCTCCAAAGGGCGTGTCAAGGCTGGGAAACCGTAGAGACCCCAAAGCCGCCATCGGATGCACTCAGCAATGCCGACCACCTTCTAGCGAACTGTGAGGCACCAAAAGAGGTTATCCGAAATGCGCGGCGGCGGTGCAACGGGCTTTTCTCGATTGGTGTGTTGTCATGTTGGTCTCTTCATCCAGCAACGGTAGATTCCCTTGGCCAATGACCTTCGTGGATCAGCGCATAGAAATTGAAGCGCTCTCAAACAGTACAAACCCCGAAGAAATCAAGCAACTGGTGTCGTCGGTGGTGAAGACACCCGTGTTGACAGAGGTCATGTCCAACTCTGGGAGAGATACTAGGTGCATCTCTCGCTTTTCTTGTACCTCGAGGGGACCATGTCGTCCAAGCAAACGTCGGGCGTGCGCGTCAGCTTCCATGTCGCATCGTGCTTGACGAGCAAACGGATCGACAGGAACAGAAGCAGAAACCAGGTCTAAGCGCTCGATCAGGCACTGGTCAGGACGAGTTGATCAATAGGAATCGAGAGTGCGCTTAGAAATGCAACAATGCTGCAGCTAGCGGCTAGCGCAGTGCGGGGAGACGCTGCAAGCGCCGCAGACGCGGTACGTAGATTTGCCACCTGTCAGATATCGCAAGAGACGGTGGCAAAGCTCTCGGGATGACTCTGAGTCCCTCTTTCAATAGTAATGGAGGTAAAATGTTATGAGAAGATTCATGTCGGTTCCAGACCCAAGCGCGTTGTTTAGCGTATCAGCGCGCCCCTTGAGGCACCGAAATGAAACCTGGACGGACCCATAGTGAGCAGATTACGTCACACATGCGCTTTTTCTGCGGAAAGGACAGTGCAAACACAGTTCTCTCTCATATTCCTGGACAGTGCCCAAACAGTGGGGAAGGAGGCATGTGGTGAGTCGCAGACTGCCAAAATCTGCACGGCACAAAACGCGCACCCCAAAGAGGCAAGACCAATCTGGACAAACATTTCAAAGCAGCGCACAATTGCCGCGGAATGGAAAAGTCAAATAGACAAGGACATGGAATGGGTACGGAACAGTTGCACCTGATGAATTAAAACCAGGGTGGTCCTTCCCGTCCTCAGATTTACTTTCCGACCACACATCCAGAACACCGGTGGCCAGTCTATTACAACTACATTCATCGCCATCATCCATCCGCCGGTATATCGCCATCGTCTAAGGGAGAGCAACGCAGGAGTCGCTCCAGCAGAACATCGTTAGAGGAGACCGCAGAGAGGACGACGGTGCCAGTGGAGGAGACAGGAGCAGCAGAGCATTGAAGGACGCCAGCGCAGCAAATCCACAGGAGCAACGTCTGCGAGAATCACACCAGCAACGGCAGTGACGCCGGAAGGAACCATGAGTCCCCGCATCACCACCTCATTCCTCCTCGCAAACCTCCACTGCCCATCATGCGTGTCGTCTATCCAGCAGGCTTTGCAAGAGGCCTGCAGCCACGACGTGATTTGGGTATCACCCAACGTGGTCACGTCGGTCGTCACCATTGAACACAGGGACACATCAACCCCCGACATCGCCATCCGATGCATGGCCAAGGCGTTACAGGAAGCCGGCTTCGAAATCTGCGGTGTCACTACCACGGCTGCTACCGACGCTGATTTGGACGTCATCACCCAGGGCCAAGCTGGTTCTGTGAACAACGACATCCCCCAGCATGACGGCGCACTCGATGGGCTGTTATCATTCGCGCCCAAGTGGTCCCCTGAATCAGCGTCGCAGCGAGAGGCTCACCTTCTTAACTGCAAACAATGCCGCGAGTCTGAAGACTTTACCCATGGCCATGCATCCAGCTCAAACGGGTACCAGCAAGTACCAAACGGCAACGGCAACGGTTTGCACAAGACAAATGGCACCGAGACCGTGACAGAAATGGCACCAGACGGCTCGAAATGGAGAGCAACTCTATCCGTTGGAGGAATGACATGTGCCTCTTGCGTCAACACCATCACCGAAGAACTGAACAAGCGCGAGTGGATCGATCAAGCAACCGTCAGCTTGGTCACCAACAGCGCGACTGTCGACTTTGCCGACAAGGCCAAGGCGGCACAGATTGTCGAGGCTATCGAGGAAATGGGCTATGACGCTAATCTCGATACTGTCACGGATATCGGACAGGACGAGACTCCCAGTGAGACCAGCTTGTGGAGGGCATCTCTCGCCATCGGAGGCATGACGTGCGCGTCGTGCGCCAACACCATCACCGAGCAGTTGAGCAAGAAGGATTGGGTCGCCGACGTCGTCGTGAACCTGGTGACGAACAGTGCCACCGTCGACTTCACCGTCGAAGGCAAGCAGGACGATATCGCCCAAGCCATAGAGGACATGGGCTATGACGCTACTCTGGACAGCGTGACGAGCGTCAAGACTGAGGAGAAGGGAGCCCAGCTGCGAACGGTCCAGATCTCAATTCACGGCCTCTACTGCCAACACTGCCCCAGCCGGGTCTCGCATTCTCTGACGTCTTTCCAGCAGCGCGTCAAGGTCATCTCTCAGCCCAGTCCTGAGAGACCGATCGTCACCGTTAAGTACACTCCCGACGCGCCCACGTTCACTATTCGACACATTCTGTCAGCCATTGACGCGGCCGACCCTGCTTTCCAGGCGTCGATTTACCACCCACCCAGCTTGGAGGAGCGGTCTAAGCTCATCACGCAGAAACACCAGCAGCAACTTCTCAGGAGAATCTACCTGACCTTCGCAGTTACCATTCCCACTTTTGTCATTGGCATTGTCTACATGAGTCTCGTACCTGACACGAATCACGAGAAGCACTACCTGATGAAACCGTGGGTCTCGGGGCTTAACCGAGCGCAAATCGCCCTGTTCATCCTCGCAACGCCAGTTTACTTTTTTGGCGCCGACGTTTTCCACGTCCGAGCGATGAAGGAGATCAGGAACCTGTGGCGTCCGGGTAGTAAGACACCGATTCTGCGGCGGTTCTACAAGTTTGGAAGCATGAATATGCTCATGTCGCTTGGCACAACCATCGCCTACGTCTCCTCCATCAGTCAGATGATCTCTGCTGCCATCAACAAGCCGGCTGAGGTAGACGACACACACTTCTACTTCGACTCGGTTGTCTTTCTGACGCTGTTCCTGCTGCTTGGTCGCCTCATCGAGTCGTACAGCAAATCCAAGACAGGTGACGCCGTGGAAATGCTTGGCAAATTACGTCCCACGACAGCAATTCTCGTTACCAAGGACTCTATCGGGAAGACCACTGATTCTGTGGTCGGCGTCGACATGCTAGAGTACGGGGACGTGATCCGCGTACCGCATGGCTCTTCGCCTGCCGCTGATGGCACTGTGGTCCAGGGCGAGAGCAGTTTTGACGAGTCCAGCTTGACCGGCGAGTCTCGTCTTATCAAGAAGGTACCCGGCGATGAGGTCCATGCCGGAACCGTCAACAAGGACTCTGCCATCCAGGTGCGCATCACAGGTGCTGCAGGAGCTTCCATGCTTGACCGCATCGTCGCCATCGTCCGAGAAGGTCAAACAAAGAGGGCGCCAATGGAGCGTGTTGCCGACATGCTGACGGCCTACTTCGTTCCGATCATTACGCTGATTGCAGTGCTGACCTGGATTACGTGGATGGTTCTTGGGTACGCGGGTGCGATTCCTGGGCGCTATCTCGATACCGATAGTGGCTGGGTCGCGTTTGCTTTGCAATTCGCGATTGCAGTGTTTGTTGTCGCTTGTCCATGTGGCTTGGCCTTGGCCGCCCCGACTGCCATTTTCGTCGGCGGTGGTCTCGCAGCAAAGCACGGCATTCTTGCAAAGGGCGGTGGCGAGGCGTTCGAGAAGGCGAGCAACGTGGACGTTGTTGTTTTCGACAAGACCGGCACATTGACCGTGGGCGGCGAGCCGAAGGTTACCGATGCCAAGCTGTTTCTCGATACGGCGGACATCAGCATGGAAAGCAGCATGGTCTTGGCCACGCTGCGGGCCATCGAAGAGAACAGCAGCCACCCCGTCGCCAAGGCCATCGTGTCTTACTGCATAACACAGACCGAGGTGTGGGTTGAGGTGGATAGCATTCAGGAACTGCCTGGCAAAGGCATGAAGGCAACTAATCGGGGAGAGAAGCCAGAGGAGTCGTTCGATATGATTGTGGGCAACGAAGCATTGATGCGCGACCATCAAGTTCACTTCGCGGAAGAGGTTTCTTCTCAGCTCCAACTGTGGAAGACGGAGGCCAAGTCGGTTGCTCTCGTGGCGACCAAGCCCACGGCCTCCGGCTCTGGTGCGCCGTGGACCCTCGTGGCAGCATTGTCAATCTCTGATCCCATCCGCCCAGAAGCAGTCCCCATCATCCGCGCTCTCCAGGAGCGTGGAACCCGTGTCTGGATGCTCTCCGGCGACAACGTCATTACTGCTAAGGCTGTGGCATCCCGTGTGGGAATCAACCCCGAAAACGTACTGGCCGAGGTTCTCCCTTGGGAGAAGGCGGACAAGATTACGTATCTCCAGACCGTCCTCAAGGCACGAGTTGGCAGAGCGCGCGAGCACTCCACCAACCGGGCCATGGTTGCCATGGTCGGCGATGGCATCAACGACTCACCGGCACTGACCAAGGCTGATGTCGGTATCGCCATCGGCAGCGGAAGCGATGTGGCTATTTCGAGCGCGGACTTTGTCCTCGTGACGAGCGACCTGAGAGCAGTCGTGACTCTCCTCGACTTGAGCAAGTCGGTTTTCCGACGGATCAAGGTGAACTTTGGGTGGGCTGTTGTTTACAACCTACTCGCCATCCCCATCGCCGCCGGCTGTCTGTACCCCATCACAACGAGCGCGGGTGAGCACATTCGCCTCGACCCCGTATGGGCCAGTTTGGCAATGGCGCTGAGCAGCATCAGCGTTGTGCTGAGCTCTCTCGCGCTGCGTACCAAGGTGCCAGGGTTTGGGTTCCGAGCTCGGAAGATTGAGTGATTGGTTTCCGGCTCCTGTATTACTCCTTTCTATTTCTCTTCGGATTATTTACTCTGTCGGTTACTACCAGCATGTACCATCAAACCTGGATAGAGCAAGGATAAACCAAGGTTCACAGACAGAGGGAAGGCATTATGGGAAACACGGCGTTGGGATATTGTGCTTGGGTCACGGGCAAGTGATAGACGACAGGTCCAAACCAGGATGAGCAGGGCATCAGAGGTGATGAGCCCAAATGGCACAGGCAGCGGTTTTGAGTATCATACCTTACCTTAGGCTGGGTGGAGCCTTGGAACGGGCACGAGAACTTGTAATAGAATCACGAGAACTTGTAATAGAATCATTAGCATGACCTAAATCAGAAACTTCACTTGACATGGATTGTGCTCCATTGAGAAACCGGACCAAGTGCCAAGGTCGACAACAGTATATGCAGCAGCAGGGCAAGAAATCTCAACGCACCGTGACTGCTGCGTCGAGGTGGAAGTGGTGAAATCATGGCCGGGCGGGTGCCGATACCGACCGAGCGGATACCGCACCGAGAGCCGTCCGGTGCGCCGACAGCCTGGAGACGGCAGGGCCGGCAGTGCAGATTACCGGACGAGATTGCCACCGAGGAGGCAGAATCTGGGGCAAAGGCCGCAAAGAGGCTTGCATTTCCGGAGCTTGTGAGGTGTCTGTCGAGCACGCAATTGAGGGCGAGACGCGGATTTGGTAATCCACAGCGCGGCCAAGGGACCTCGAGTGGATCCAAAATGGTGCAATGTGGGGCCGGCGCACATGCACCGCCGACGTTGATTGGCGCGCGATGGCGCAATTGTCCCCTAGTCGCGATTCTGCGAGCTTCAACAATTTCCAAACGCCGAGTTTCGCACGCGAACACTGGCAGGAATCGAAGAAGTCGTCGAACGGCAACAGCGCATGAGCATGGCTGGGGCCCGTGGACCGGGTCCCGAAGACCCTTGGGCCTTTTTGCTCCGGTGGCAGGAGCTGCTAGGTAATCTGCGGCAAGGCACTGGTGACTGGTGAGCTGCGACAAGTTCCCCTTGTCCTTTCTTGATTTTTTTTTTTTTATATCCTTCGGGCCCTGCTCGGAGTCTGGTTGCCGCGAAGATACCTCTCTCTGCCTTCACTCCATCATTCCCTTTTCCTACGATCCCAAGGTCCTCCCAGAACGAAGAAGCATTCGTTCGGGTTGACGCAAGTGAGTTAGCTTGCTTCTTGGTGTATCAATTGTTCAGTAGCGGCCATTCTATTACGAGTCGCGAGGCTTGTCCTTCTGGTCCTCCGTGTGTTCTGCATCTTCTTTAATCACATCTTTCTTGCTGTATTTATCCCCAACCTTCTGGCTCGGCAACCTCCCAAGATGCAGTTCAAGCAGCAAGAGAGCAGTGGCTCTGCCGCTGTGCTCGACGCCAAGTCGCCAGCTCCCATTGCTCCCGTCAAGAAGGTCTCTTCCACCCTTCCCTTCGGCCAGCCCGTAGCTCTCTCGTCCATCTCTGGACCGACCTACGTGACCGCCCAGCTGCTCGTCCAGCAGGTTGCGTACCTCCTTTCCGACAAGATCTTCTCCTACTCCGCGCCGACGTTCGACCTCGATGTTGCCGCCAAGGCCTGGAACGAGGCCAAGGAGCGCAACATCCACGGCGACACCACCGACATCGTCCAGCTCCAGACCAGGACCGGCGCCGGTGCCCTCGCCTTGGGCTACATCTTCAGCCCCGACTTTGATCTGGCCAAGAGACACCTGCCCCAGACCCTTCTCGCCCCTACCCTGAGCTTGAAGAATCTGCGCGCTGCTCTTGATCAGCTGAGCCTCCTGTACGGAGTGGCCTCCCCCTTCGTCGCCCACGTCGCGGCTCTTGACTACGATGCCGCCAACGGCCTGGTCTCCGACTACGACACCGCCCTGCGCACCGCCGAGGAGCTCGGTCTGGGTCTTGTTGCCAGTTCCAGCGCCTACGAAACCCAGCACATGGCCCTCTTCGCGACCCTTATGGCCGCCCTGATGCCCACTCTGCACATCTACGACGGTGTCAGGCTCGCCCGCGAGACCTCCCGCGTTGTCGATGCGCTGAGCCAGAGCGGCATCGCTGACCTGTACAACAACATCACCTCCGAGTCCACCGGTGTTAGCGAGAGAGCCGCCATCTCCTCCAAGGTTGCCGACCTCCTGGATGTCTTCAACAAGCACCTCGACCCCACCGAGGACCACGAGAGCCAGCACACTGCTCTCTTGGCCACCCTCATGACCGCCCTCACTCCCAACCTGGGTGTTGAGGACGGCGTCAAGCTCGCCAAGAAGACTCTCAAGGCCTCTGACGCCCTGAACAAGAAGGGTGTTGCCGAGACCTACCAGAAGATCTCGAGCGAGGTCCAGTCTCTGAACAAGAGACTCGACGACGCCGGCAAGGTCGTTGAGCTTCTGAAGCTCTTCAACAACGAGCTCGGCACCGCCTATGACCTCTTCGAGTACCACGGACACGAGGCCGCCGAGGCCGTCCTCGTTGTCTTTGGCAGCGCTGAGACCCAGCTGGCGAAGCAGGTTGTCACCCGCCTGGCCGCTGACGGTGTCAAGGTCGGCGCTATCAACGTCCGCGTCTACCGCCCCTTCGTTGAGGAGGCTTTCCTGGCCACCATTCCCGCGTCTGCCCGCACCGTCTCCGTGCTGGGCCAGGTCAAGGACGAGATTGCCGTCAACGACGCCTCTCTGCAGTCTGCCCTGTACACCGACGTCCTGACTGCTGTGTCTTTCTCGGGCAAGTGGCGCCAGGACCCCACCATCTCGGACGTCAAGTACTCCGCGTCGGAGGCCTTGACCCCCCAGACCATCGCCGACATCTTCGGCAAGCTCCTGAACAGCGAGGCCGAGGCCAAGCCGTTCCCCTCCCTGGTCCAGGCTCACCAGTACACCTTCTGGGACGTCGACAACTCTGCCGCCGTCGACTCTCCCGCTGTCGTCAGCAACCTGCTGTCGCGCGAGTCCACCAGCAACGTCTACGTCCACGAGTCATTCGACAACCTGCTCCAGGGCGGCATCGTCCGCACCGACATCCGCAGCTCCAAGAAGGCCGTGGAGGCGCCCTACGCCATCGAGGAGGCTGACGTGGTTGCCGTCGGCGAGGAGAAGCTGCTCAAGGACCTTGACATTCTCAAGAGCGTCAAGGCCGGTGGCAAGCTCCTGCTCCAGCTTCCCAACTTCAAGGAGGAGGACGTCGAGAAGCGCCTCTCCCCCGTTGTACGCAAGCAGATCCAGGACAAGGCCATCGAGCTCTACGTTCTCGACGTCGCCTACTCTCCCGCCTTCGAGAAGGAGCCCCAGGCCGTCAAGTTCCTCTTCGAGCTGGCCTTCCTTCAGATTGCCCGTCCCGACATCTCTGCCGAGGAGATTGCCAAGATCGCTCTCATCGAGGGCTTCCCCAACACCCTTGCTGAGTGCGTCGACGCTCTCGGCCAGTGCCTGCGCAAGGTCGAGTCTCAGGCCGCCTGGGCCGAGCTCCCCGAGGACGTTGTCGTCAGCCCTCTCCCTGCCACCATCAAGCCCAACAGCTTTGTTGCCTTCGACAAGGAGGAGCCCGAGGAGGAGTCCAAGCTCGTCGACTGGCAGGCCGCTGCCAAGGGTCTCGCCTTCAAGGAGGCCTACGGCACGCAGTCCAGCCTCCGCCCCGAGCTGCCCGTCAAGACCCACACCATCACCGTCAAGGAGAACCGCCGTCTTACCCCCGGCACGTACGACCGCAACATTTTCCACATCGAGTTCGACCTTGGCGACTCCGGCCTCACCTACAACATCGGCGAGGCCCTCGGCATCCACGCCGAGAACGACGAGCAGGAGGTGCGCGAGTTCATTGACTGGTACGGCCTCGATCCCGAGGCCCTTGTCCAGGTGGCCGCCCGCGAGGACTCGGCTGCCTTCGAGACCCGCACCGTCTACCAGTCCCTCAAGCAGAACATCGATGTCCTCGGCAAGCCGCCCAAGCGCTTCTACGAGGCTCTTGCCGAGTTCGCCACGGACGAGAAGGAGAAGGCTATCCTTGAGGGTCTCGGTGGCCAGGCTGGCGCCGAGGACTTCAAGAAGCGCTCCGAGGTTGACACCTGCACCTACGTCGATATCCTGCAGGAGTTCCCCTCGGCCCGCCCGTCCTTCCACGATCTCGTCCGCATCATCTCCCCGCTGAAGCGCCGCGAGTACTCCATCGCCTCCGCCCAGGCCGTCACCCCCAACTCTGTCGCTCTCATGATTGTCGTCGTCGACTGGGTCGACCCCAAGGGCCGCACCCGCTTCGGCCACGCCACCCGCTACCTGTCCGGCCTGCCCGTTGGCGCCAAGGTCACCGCCTCCGTCAAGCCTTCCGTCATGAAGCTGCCCACGTCTTCCAAGGCCCCTCTCATCATGGCCGGTCTCGGTACCGGTCTCGCCCCCTTCCGCGCCTTTGTCCAGTACCGCGCCCTCCAGAAGTCCCGCGGCGAGGAGATTGGTTCCATCTTGCTGTACCTCGGCTCCCGCCACCAGCGCGAGGAGTACCTGTACGGCGAGGAGTGGGAGGCCTACCTCGACGCCGGCGTCATCACTCACCTCGGCGCCGCCTTCTCTCGCGATCAGCCCCAGAAGATTTACATCCAGGACCGCATGCGCGAGTCCATGCGCGATCTCGTGCAGAGCTACATCCGCGACGAGGGCAGCTTCTACCTCTGCGGTCCCACTTGGCCCGTTCCCGACGTCACTGACGTGCTGATGGAGGCCATCAACACGGAGGCGAGAATGAGTGGCAAGAAGGTCAACGCGCGCAACGAGATCGAGAAGCTCAAGGAGGCGGACCGCTACATCCTCGAGGTGTACTAGACTTGATTTGATGTTTGCTTGGATATACCACGGGATTTACCTTTGTACATATAATCACTCACGGCAGCGCGCCCGTTGAAAAGTTTCCCTTTTTAGTAGCCAATACGGAGCATTTTCTCTTGTCAAGTATTGAAAACCTCAATTGTGATCTCGCCATGATCGTGCAGTGAATCTTGTTGAGTTACACCAAGCTGATGCGGGTTATCCAGTTTTTTGTCT
The DNA here is from genome assembly GCA_025962755.1 of Colletotrichum tropicicola. Classification (NCBI taxonomy): domain Eukaryota; kingdom Fungi; phylum Ascomycota; class Sordariomycetes; order Glomerellales; family Glomerellaceae; genus Colletotrichum; species Colletotrichum tropicicola. The sequence continues at coordinate 330,436 of JAOWMA010000006.1, forward strand.
CACATGAATCCATCCGTCTTTTCGTCCTTACTATGAGTGGACCAATGCATTCTCAAACAGACCTCTCAACTGCTCCCTCTCCTTCTCCAGCTCCGTCTCCAAACCGGGCGCGAGCATCAGCACTCTAGCCTGCGGGATCGTGCCCTCAACGAGGTCGTCCAGGTGCTCCGTGCCGAAGCCCAGCTCCTTGATGCCTGCCGGCTGGTCGCCGAGGTCCGCCAGGAACTTGGTAAGGGCGTCGGCGAGCACGGCACCCGCATCCTCCTTGCGGACGCGGGAGATGTCGACGCCAAAGACCTCGGCGGCGGCCAGGTGGCGCTCCGGGTTGGAGGCGCCGGTGAAGCGGAATACGGCCGGGGCGGTGACGGCAACGGAAACGCCGTGCGGGATGATGGGGTAGTTCACCTTGTAGCCCGCGTGCTGGTAGCCGGGGTTCTGGCCGGAGATGGGGTAAGACATGCCTGGCTTCCATGTTAGCTGTCTCGACTTGCAAGCATGGAGACACTCCTCGGGATAACCCACCGTGGCAGAGGTGTACGCCGGCGTTACCGAAACCAACACCAGCCAGCGTCGCGGCAAGGAGCATCTCGCTCTGCGCCTCATAGTCATCCGGGTTCTTCACGGCCCGAGGCAGGTACTTGACCGTCGCTCGCAGGGCATGGAAGGAGAAGACGTCACTGATGGGGTTGGCGCCTTGGTACGCGGGGCGGAGGATCGGGTTCTTGGGCCTGGGGACACGCTCGTGGTAGGGGATGGCCGTCCAGGACTCCAGAGAATGGCAGAGCACGTCCAGTCCGGACGCGGCCTTCACGGCAGACGGCATGGTGCGGGTGTTGAGCGGGTCGCAGATTCCCAGCGTGGGCTTGAGATTCCTGTGCGCGACGCCCGTCTTGGCACGCTTGGAGACGAGATCGAAAATGGCGGTGCCGGTGGTCTCGGAGCCGGTCCCGGCGGTCGTCGGCACGGCGATCAGCGGCTTCAGGGGCTTGTCGACGGGCCGTCCCTTGCCCAGGGGCGCGTTGACGAAGTCGAGGAAGGGGGCGTCCGGGTAGCACGAGTACAGGTTCATGAGCTTGGCGGTGTCGATGACGGAGCCGCCGCCGACGGCGAGGAAGGCGTCCGGGGCGAAGGGGCGGGCCCAGTCGATGGCCTCGCGGACGCTGCTGTCCTTGGGCTCGACGCGGGTCTGGTTGTAGACCTTGTAGTTGATGCCCTCGCGGTCAAGGGCCTCGCGGACCTGCTGCATGGCGAAGAGGCCGTCGACGACGGGGTCGGTGACGACGGCGACGCGCTTGGCGCCCATGTTGGAGAAGTCCATGCCGACCTCCTGGGTGGAGCCGGGGCCGAAGCGGATCGAGGAGGCGGCCATCTCGAAGGCGTACTCCTTTTGCGGGCCGTCGACGGGCGTCGCGAAGCCGCGGTTACCGCTGCTCGTCCGCAGGGGCCGCGGGGTGAAGTGCAGCGGGTTTTGGTGGTGGTGGTGGGAGGGATTGGTGTGGCATGGGCATGATGGCGGATGGGCCTGGATGGTCCGCAAGAGCGAGACGGCGCGGGTTGCGGCCTGGATGTTGGGAGAGTTGAGGTAGGATCTGGGAGCAGGGCGGACGAGGCACTTACGTTGGGGAGGACCCGAAGTGACGGCGTCATGATGGGCGTTGTGTGTGCGGGGACGGGAGGGATTGTTGGTTTGCTTCTGGACGACGAACAGCCAGATGTACAGCGAATATATGAGATCGGAGTGGGTTGGCGTATGTGAGATGAGAGAGTGGCAGAGATGACGGATGAAGCTCTCGGTAAAGGATGAGTGAGAGGGAGCGATGTCGGGATTCACGTCCCGCGGCTCCTCCGCACAGAGCTGCCCGAGCTAGGTCGTATTGGTAATGATGGTCGATATCCCCGGGGCCGGGGGCCTTGGAGCAGCACCTTTCCCCGCATTCCGACTCCACTTCCCGGCCGAGCGATCTGTGTGGGGCCCGCTTGCCGAGGTCCATGTTCGCTCGGCTGTCTTGTTGTATCGGAGTTGTCTCGCATCATTTCTCAACGTCAGAAATATTCCCTCTATCAAGACACCAGGGTGGTAGAGGATGTTGTCATGCGATTGCTGCTCTTGACTCGGGTGTATTGAGCCCGTCCGCTGTCGTTATCACCCCATCATCATTCCTCACATTTCTTAGTTGGCGATCTGCACCAAGACGACGGGATTCACCAGAAAGGTTTGGGAGCTTCCTGGAGAGAACCTGCAGAGGAGTCCGCCAGTGTAAACCTCGATGATAGTACCGTTTCTTCTGACATCAGCCACCAGCGCCGTTGTACCTCGAGAAATCAGCCTGTAAACGATCAATTGCCATAACTCGTTTCCTTTAAACAGGTGCCTGGCCAACCACATGTACGAAGCCGAACTGGAATTTGTCCGGCTGACGACAAGCTACCTGACCACGTTTGTAGCCCACCATCTGACACTCCTCTTGCACGTTGGCAGAGAGATCGTCCCGTCAGCTTTCAGACGGACGCGAGTGCATCATCCACGGGTGCCTGGCATCGTTGCCCTCTTTACGTCCAACTGAGGTAGATCTTAGGCTACAGTCCATCGCCGAGAATTTCATCGGCGCTGAAGACGAAATATTCGTCGTCAAACGCGTGGACCGTGTTCCCACACGCAGCGGAGCACGTCTCCGTGAGACCTGCCCGATGCAGAACTGCCTAGGCCCACTGAAGACCCGAACCCACGCAAACCCGACAAAAAGGCCCGGTCAGCGTCCCCAATTGGCCAATGGTTCATGATGAATCATCCGCCAGCGTGATTCAATTGCGGAGTCTCTGCGATCCTTCGCCAGCAAGAGTTCAAACTTTGCGGCGACGCAGATGGTCGCACGCACGAGACGAAGACGATGCCCAGCGGTATATAATGAGGGTTGGGACGCGACTGTCGGTCGTGATTGAGCCATGACAGAACCAGTCGTGTTGCAATACTTCCTCTGATTTTGACAATCCCAGAAACTCATTACCATGGCCACTCAATCGACTCCCCGCGGCCGCATCCGCGACGTCCTCCCGAACCTCCACCTCGGAACCTGGCCGACGGGACCCAAGAACTCCATCACCGACGTCGCCGGCGTCCTGGCGTCCACCCAGAGCATCCACACGGAAGAGGGCGTCAACACCGGCGTGACCGTCATCCTCCCGCACCGCGGCTGGTTCAGGGACGCGTGCTACGCCGGCATCTTCCGCTTCAACGGCTCCGGCGAGCTGACCGGGTCCCACTGGATCGAGGAGACGGGCCTCCTCGCCAGCCCCATCGTGCTGACCAACTCCTTCTCCGTCGGGGATGCGTACCGCGGTATCTACGAGCACGCCATCCGCAATTACTCCAACGAAGATGGTGAGGTGGAGTGGTTCCTGCTGCCGGTGGTCGGCGAGACGTTTGACGGGTACCTAAACGACATCTCAAAACTGGCCGTCAAGCCATCCGACGTTGTCAGGGGCATCGAGACCGTCACCGATGACCCTGTTCCGGAGGGTAACACCGGCGGCGGCACCGGTATGATCTGCCACTACTTCAAGGGCGGCACCGGCTCCAGCAGTCGCGTGGTGGAGGGCATCGACAGTGAAGGCAACAGGAAGGACTACACCGTTGCCGCACTCGTGCAGGCCAACTACGGCAAGGCGTCGCACTTGCGCATCGGCGGCTTCCCCGTCGGTCGGTTCTTCGACAAGGAGAGGCCTGGAGCCCATGCCGAGGTCGCCAAGCACAAGGACAAGAAGGACGGCTCGATTATTGTCATCATCGCGACCGACGCGCCCCTGACTCCGATTCAATGCCAGAGACTGGCTAAGAGGGCGACTGTCGGACTGTCGAGGGTCGGCGGCTACGGCCACAATCCCTCCGGCGACATCTTCCTTGCTTTCTCGACGGCCAACCACATTCCCGTCCAGACCGTCAGCAAGGAGGAGCCTGAGGTGGACCGCTTCAAGGCGAAGGCGTTGAAGATTGAGGCCGTAGATGACACCAGTATCAACGGCCTGTTTGAGGCGGCGGCTGACGCTACGGAAGAGAGCATCTACAATGCACTAAGCTCGGCCGAGACCATGACGGGTTTCGCTGGGCATACGATTGAAGCCCTGCCTCTGGATAAACTCAAAGAGGTAATGAAAAAGTATGATTCTTAGTAATCTCCTGCCTCCAAGGTCGACGGCGTTTCGCTGGAGGAAAATAAAACTGCTGTTATCGCTTGATCCCGATCCATAATTAAAGCCCTCTGTATTGCCTGCAAAAAGCCGACCTTGGCCTCATGTCGCTGTGAGCTGGGTTGAGAAGCGGCGTGAACAAATAATGCCATCGACGACATCTATCACACCATACAGAGCCCTCAAGGATGCAAATATCCTTAGACTAGGTAGCCTAACATGTCGTCAATCTCTTTGTCTCTGATTTCCTTGCCCTTGCCCTTGCCGATGACATGGTCGTACAGTTCCTGGGGTATGACTTGCTCTACAAACCCTCTGACGCGGAGCACATACTGCATAGTTGCCTCGTGTAGGTCAGCAGCGACGTGATTTTCGACGCCGAGTGCCATTTTGAGGATCGTATTGAGGGTTTCGTAGGCATGTGTGAAAACGATTTTCAGTCCTGCACGGCTCCGCCTCCAAAAAGGACTTGAGCTTTCGTCGTCGGCCGGCAGTTTATTAATGTCAAGTTCGATGCCCAGTTGCCGGAGCTGTTGCAAAACGTTGTTGATGCCGAGAATAAGACCTCTACTGTAGGCACATGTCAGCGTAGATTCACACATACGGCGATCGAGAAGAAATACGACAACATGTGGACATGACGGAGGCCGTTCGTCATAGCCAAATTCCCACGGCCAAACGAAGACGGGCCACTGGCATCAGGATGTCCTGTTGATGGAACCGTTTCGGGTTGGGAGGCCATGGCTGGTACCAGCCTTGATATGCGGCTGCCTTGTTTTTTGACTGGCCCTGATATTTTTGGGAATAGTCTCGTCCATGAACACGCCGTGCCGGGCAGGAGGGGTAGGCTTAACGATTTGGTTAGGTGAGGTTGCAGTGATGATGTTGATGGGTTTTGAGTCGAGGCGAAAGCCGATTGCAACCATTGTGCTTTCCTGATTCGTCTTGTTTGCAGAGCAGAAGCAGTCCTTCGCCACCAAGAAGGAAGAGCCAGAAGGCGCGCCTGCCTCAGATACGAGCCTTGAAGCCTTTGCTTCTTTCGTCCCAAACCGAGGAGAGAGGACTCAGTCTGCATACTGCGGCGGTAATTGAGCGCAGTGTCGCGATCTGTCAATAGTCGTTGCGGCAAAGATGAAAAGTACATCGCTACGAGCCATTGATAGAAGTGCTTATAGCATTTAAACCGTAGAAGTAGAACGTCTCCATGCACACGGTTAATGATTTACGGGTGAACTCCATGTTGACAACCTGGAGTCTTCAAAAACTCACGATGTTCCTCGGAATATCACCTCCGTGCGGTCCAACATAAAGTCGTCTGGTACACTCAGTGAGGGCTCAGGGGTAGCCGTGTAAGCGTACAGTGCCAAACACTGTACAAAGTACCCCTCCCCCACGCAAGTCTCTGCCCCTCCATTCGGGGCGGTGAGTCAGGGCAAATACTTTTGACTCAGTTGTGTGTAGTACCCCGCTGCAGCCAATGCACTGGTGCCCCTCGTTCCAGCTTTAAATAATTTTGACCGGCAAAACTCGATCTCGAGACGCAGTATTTTTGGTGAGTCAAACCTGGGCGCCTCGACAACATTAAATCCCCTCGCGACCTCGCCCATTGACGAGCCCAATTTTCCCAGCAGCAAACCCCGCAATCATGGCCGACTCGAGCGCTCCCGAACCCCCCACCGAGCAGGTCAAGGACCTCAAGGTCGAAGAGTCGACCGCCAAGCTCCTCCTCGACGATGTCACCGGCGAGATGGTCTCCAAGACGGAGCTGAAGAAGCGCCAGAAGGCCCGCCAGAGAGAGGCCGACAAGGCCAAGAAGGCCGCCGCCGCCCCTCCCAAGCCTGCCGCCGCCAAGAAGGGCAACGCTGAGGCCGACGAGAAGAACCTGGACCCCAGCCAATACTTCGAGAACCGTTCCCGCGCCATCAACAAGTGCGTCGTCGCGGTTCGACTCCTCTGCGCGACCAAGGGCTGACCAGTTGGACGCAGGCTGCGCGAGACCAAGTCTCCCAACCCCTACCCCCACAAGTTCCACAGTAAGACCTCCGAATATTGCAATTCACCCAGGACGACGATCCTGACATCACTGTAGCCGACTACGATCTGCGCAAGTTCGTCAACGACTTTGGCCACCTCAAGTCCGGCGAGCACGACAAGTCCAAGGTCATCCGCGTTGGCGCCCGTATCTACAACAAGCGTGCCTCTGGCAACAAGCTCTTCTTCTACGATGTCCGCGCTGAGGGCGTCAAGGTCCAGGTCATGGCCCAGGCGCAAGAGGTCGCTGAGGGCACTCCCTCGTTCGAGGACCAGCACCTGCACCTTCGCCGAGGTTAGCATCGGATTGTGCAATTGAGAAGAATTGCAGGCTGACCGCGCGCAGGTGACATTGTTGGTATTATCGGTTACCCCGGAAGGTGCGTGTCGCGTGACGTTGACTTCGCGAGTTAGAATGCTGACGGAGAGCCAACAGGACAGCGCCCAAGTCCAAGATCGAGAAGGGCGAGGAGGGTGAGCTCTCTATCTTCGCCACGGAGTTCATTCTCCTCACCCCGTGCTTGCACACCCTGCCCGACGAGTACTACGGCTTCAAGGACCACGAGGAGCGCCACCGCAAGGTACGACTGTCCGATCTCGGAGGAAGAAAAAGCTGGCTAACGGGTTGCGCAGCGCTACCTCGATCTCATCATGAACGACAAGAGCCGTCAGATCCTCATCGCGAGATCCAAGATGGTCACCTACATCAGACGTTTCTTCGACGACAGGGTGAGTCGCGCCACGAGACCCAAGACAACGTGCAGTGTCTAACCGCCACAGGACTTCATCGAAGTCGAGACCCCCATGATGGGTCCCATCGCCGGTGGCGCCACCGCCAAGCCCTTTGTCACTCACCACAACGACCTCGACATGACCATGTTCATGAGAATAGCTCCTGAGCTCTACCTCAAGGAGCTCGTCGTCGGTGGTCTGCACCGCGTCTACGAGCTCGGCCGTCAGTTCAGAAATGAGGGCATCGACCTGACCCACAACCCCGAGTTCACCACCTGCGAGTTCTACCAGGCGTTCGCCGACGTCTACGACCTCATGGACCTGACAGAGGAGCTCGTCAGCGGCCTCGTCAAGCACGTCACCGGCGGCTACAAGACCAAGTTCCACACCCAGCACGGTGAGGTCTACGAGGTCAACTGGGAGAAGCCCTGGAAGCGCTTCGAGATGATCCCCGAGCTCGAGAAGGCCACCGGCGAGAAGTTCCCTCCCGCCGACCAGCTCCACACCGCCGAGACCAACGAGTTCCTCCAGAAGGTCCTCAAGAAGATGAAGCTCGAGTGCTCGCCGCCCCTCACGAACGCCCGCATGATCGACAAGCTGGTCGGCGAGTACATCGAGGAGCAGTGCGTCAACCCCAGCTTCATCTTTGGCCACCCGCAGGTCATGTCTCCCCTCGCCAAGTACCACAGAGACATCCCTGGTCTGTGCGAGCGTTTCGAGGCCTTCGTTTGCAAGAAGGAGATTGTCAACGCCTACACCGAGTTGAACGATCCCTTCGACCAGAGACTGCGCTTCGAGGAGCAGGCCCGCCAGAAGGACCAGGGTGACGACGAGGCCCAGCTGATTGACGAGAACTTCTGCATGTCTCTCGAGTACGGTCTGCCTCCTACCGGAGGATGGGTAAGCTTTGCATTTATTTTCAGAGTTGAGGGTTTCTGAACTAACACCGCATAGGGTATGGGTATCGACAGAATGGTCATGTTCCTGACGGACAACTACAGCATCCGTGAGGTTCTTGCTTTCCCCTTCATGAAGGAGGAGAAGCAGGGGGAGAAGAAGGCCTCCGCGGCGGAGGTTGTTGGTGTCAAGCCCGTCCCCGAGGAGGGTATTGGTAAGTCTCAATGAACTTGAGTCTTTAATACTCAGCTAATTCGAAATCAGCCCACAAGTAGAAGATTCGCAAGATAGATGGATGGGCATGTCAAGAGACGAATCGGCTTGTTTGATTGTCTACATGTGAGAGCACGCAAAGGTGCCACCTAACGATATCCGAGAGACATTCCATAGTCTAGAGTTGAGCTTCTATCAAAGACAAAAAAAGTTTGGGAAGGATAGACAGGAGATATAAGACCACCTCAAAGGGTGGCGTGTCCGTCCGATGCATGTTGCTACAGTGTTATACATATTTACTTGTGTGGTTCATGTGCCATAATGCAATTCGCTGCCATAATGCAGATACCGTGTGGAACGTCAGAAATCGCCAGCTCATTGGGGCTTGATGGCCTTGATCCGCTTCTGGATCATGGCCAGGGTGGACCTGGGCACGCGCAGACGGTGGCCAAGGACCAGAGCGCCGGTGAGCAGCGCCAGCGCACCAGCCTGGTGAGTCGCGGCAAGATGGGTGGGGACGATGTAGATGAGGGTGCTGATACCCAGGGCCGCCTGCAAGAGGACCAGGTGGACGGTGCCCATGACGCCCTTCTTCACGTCCTTGGGGAGGGCGGCGGCGACGCGGCCGGTGCGGGAGTAGGCGAAGAGGGAGAGGATGGCCGTGAGCGTGGTCATGGCGAGGATGCGGTGGTCGAGCTGGACGGTGCTGGGGTTCTCGAGCATGTTGCGCCACCACAGGTCAGAGCCGTCCTCCTTGCGGGAGTAGAACTTGTCCCAGAGCTCCTTGGCTGGCGGGGTGAGGCCGACGCCCATGTAGGGGAACTCGTTGTAGATGAGACCGGCGTCGAGGCCGGCAACGAGGGCGCCGGACGTGGCGGTGGTGAAGACCAGGGCGACGAGGGCGAAGGAGAGGCGACGGAAGGTCTTGATGGCCGGGTTCTGCAGCGCGGCCAGGGCCTTGGACGCGGCAACGGGATCGGCGAGCAGGCGACGGGTGCGGAGGATGGACAGGGCGGACATGAGCATCCAGGAGTAGCAGACAAACGCTGTGGCCAGGTGGGCGGTCAGACGGTACTGGGAGACGCGAGGGTGCGAGCCGGGGGCGAAGAGGTCATCCTTCAGGCCAGACTTGACCATCCACCATCCGATGAAGCCCTGGAAGCCAATCAGAGCGGAGATTCCAAGCAGGTTGACGGCCATCTTGGGCGTGACGCGGCGGCGGGCGATGAAGTACAGGGTCGGCAGGACGAAGGACATTCCGATGAAGCGGCCCCAGAGGCGGTGGGACCACTCCATGAAGTAGATCTTCTTGAACTCTTCCAGGGTCATGTGCGGGTTGAGGAGCTTGAATTCGGGGGAGGCGCGGTACTTTTCGAATTCGGATTCCCAGTCTGCTTCGTTGCGCGGGGGGAGGGAGCCGGTAACGGGACGCCATTCGGTGATACTCAGGCTGTATTCATGTAAGTCGAAGCTCCAGAAAGACATGCATGAGGTGCTGGGGGGGAGGACATACCCAGATTCAGTCAACCGCGTGAGGCCACCCCAGACGACGATACCAAAGACACTGACGGCGCTACCAAGAAGCCAGTATGCGACGGACTTGGAATTCGTTTCGGGCCACGAGCTCTTTTTGACGTTTTCCTTGGCCGCCTCGGCGGCCTGCTTGACGATCGGGGAGGCCTGGTCGGCGACGACGTTGCCGCTGAAGCTGAGCGGCGCCTTGGTCTGGTTGAAGCATCGGATCTGCTGCTGCGTCGGTTGTTGCTGGGATCGTACGATGTCGAGGATGCGGGACGACGCGGCGCGCCATTGCGGTTGCTGGCGCTGGCATTGTCGGCATACGAAGAGAGAAGGCGAAGGCCGAAGGGCCAGCCTTCGCAGTCCCGGTGCGAAAGACGCCATGTTGGGCCCGTGGAGGGTGTGAGGTCTGCTGCGGCGCAAAATGGAGTGATGATGCAGTAGACTGATTTATGAATAATTTATTTGGGGATGGGAAATACACTGCAGCCGAGTGGTTCGGGTACTGTGGTACCTCCGGCCCCCCTCGGCAGGAAGTGGGACCACTTCTCCTTGAAGACCGCCGAACCCTGGCGCCGTTTTGGCGAACGACGGCATGGGTGCCCCACTGTAAATTTCTTGTTGACCGCCTTTCACCCACTACGGCAGAATCAGAAAAAGTTCCCATTGATGGTCTGTGTGCGTGTGCGCTGTGAGCTGCGCGGGAAGACGCTTTGCGGGCACACGACAAGCACCCGTCCTTGCAAATTCAGCCACCAAACAAGATGCCCGGAAGACAAGCTCACGGCAGACAAGCCCACGGGCGGCCGCTGCTCGCATCGAAGCCGCCACCGAAAAACTTCCGCAAGTCCAAGGCCAAGGCGCAGGCCAAGGCGCTCGACGCCTTCACCATCGCCTCCGAACAGTACCCTACCAAAGAGAAGAAGACGCCGCGGTTCCGCGAGATCGACGCCCAGCACGAAGGTGGCAACAAAAAGCACAGCCGCGATGAGGAAGACGAAGACGAGGACGAGGACGAGGATGAGGAAGAGCAGCCCAGGCGGAAGAAGGCGAAGCCCTCAGCCGGTGGCCAGGGCGACGATTCGGACGAGTACGGGAGCGACAGCGAGGGAAACGAGTGGCATTACGGTGTCAACGACGACGAGGACTCGGAGCTCGACAGTGACGAGGCTTTTGGAGACAGCGACGATGAGGATTTCCAGGGGTATGCTTTCAGAGGCAGCAAGTCTACCAAGAATGAGGTTTGTGGAGACAGAGGTTCTCGCCGCAGAGGGCTGTGCTAATCGGTGACAGGAGGACGAATCCGAAGAAGACGATGACGAATCTTTGGGCGAGGACGCCATCGATCTAGCACAAGCCCTGGACGAGTACGAATCCGACGAGTCCATGGCGGACCAAGACGACGGCTCCGAGGGCTCAGAGTCCGAAGACGAAGCCGACAGCCCGCCGTCGTCCGACTCGGAAGACGAAGAGGACGACGAGGCCGACCCCTCGAAGCTCGGCGAGCTCCAAAAGTTCATCGCCGGCTACGGCGGCGACGACGACGAGGACGCGGCGCCGACGAAGCAGAAGCAAAAGATCAACCTCAAGGACCTCGGCCTCGCGGGCGTCAAGGACGCGCAGATGCGCAAGTCGGTCAAGCTCATGGCCAAGGAGGAGAAGGAGACGCGCCCGGGCGCCGGCAAGAAGCTCGACGTGCCCCTCGCCCGCCGGCAGCAGGACAAGCTGCAGCGCGCGGCGGCCTACGAGACGGCCAACGAGACGCTCAGCCGCTGGCAGGAGACGGTCAAGCACAACCGCCGCGCGGAGCACCTCGTGTTCCCGCTGCCGCAGAACGCCGCCGACGAAGGGCTCGACAACCGCGAGCTGCAGGCCATCACGAGCAAGAACGCTGCGACGTCGGAGCTCGAGCAGACCATCATGTCCATCATGCAGCAGAGCGGGCTCGCGCTCAACAAGCAGGAGGAGAACAAGATGAAGAAGGCCCAGGAGGAGGAGGGCCTGTCCAAGGAGGCGCTCAAGGACCTCGTCAACCAGCGGCGGCGAGAGCGCGAGCTCAACTCGCGCGAGACGAAGCGTGCAGCGCGCATCAAGAAGATCAAGAGCAAGGCGTACCACCGCGTCCACCGCAAGGAGAAGGAGCGCGAGGAGATGAAGCTGCACGAGGCCATGGCCGAGAACGGCGAGATCGACTCCGAGGCCGAGCGCGAGGCGGCGGACCGCGCGAGGGCGCTGGAGCGCGTGGGCGCCCGGCACAGGGACTCCAAGTGGGCCAAGCTGGGCGCCTCCAACAAGCGCGCCGTCTGGGACGACGACTACCGCGCCGGCCTGCACGACATGGCGCGCCGCGAGGACGAGCTGCGGAAGCGCAAGGAGGGTCGCGCCGGGAAGTCCGACAGCGAAGCGTCCGAGGAAGACGACGAGGACAGCGACGGCTCCGACTTTGACGAGGAAGGGCAGGAGAAGCGCGCGATGCTCAAGCAGCTCAAGCGCATCGAGGACGACAAGGAAGACGGCCCGGCCAAGGGGCTGATGCAGATGAAGTTCATGCAAAAGGCTGAGGCGGCGCAGAAGAAGGCCAACGACGAGCTGATTGCGCAGATCCGCCGGGACCTCGCCTCCGACGACGAGGACGGCGACGGGGAGGAAGAGGTGGCCGAGGTGGGCCGCAAGAAGTTCGGCAGCGCGGCGCAGCCCGCCATCTCCGCGCCGGCGCTCTCCAAGAGCACTAAGAAGAGCAACAAGGCCGCGGCGGCGGACGAGGATGACGACGCCCCGGACAACAGCGTGCTCAACACGGGCTACTCCATCACGGCAGCGCCCGCGACGGCGGGCTCTGCGTGGTCCTCGGGCCCGCGCAAGAAGTCGTCCAAGTCTCAGCCCAGTGGCGCCCGCGTCGCCGACCTGGACAACACCCAGGCCATGACCGCCGCGGCGCCGAAACCCAAGTCCAAGTCCAAGCCCAAGGCGTCGACGGGCGAGGACTCGGACGCCGACTCGGACGAGGGCGTCGACATCCACCTGCCCCTCGCGATCCGCGACATTGCGCAGATGGACAAGGCCTTCGCGGGCGACGACGTCGTCGTCGACTTCGCGCGGGAAAAGGCCGATGTCGAGGCCGAGGACGACGACAAGATCGTCGACAACACGCTGCCCGGATGGGGCGGCTGGGTCGGCGACGGCTTGAGCGGTCGCGAGAAGAAGAGGCAGCAGGGGCGGTTCCTGACCAAGGTTGAGGGCATCAAGAAGGCGGACCGCAAGGATGCCAAGTTGGAAAAAGTCATCATCAGCGAGAAGCGGATCAAGAAGGTCAGTTTATATCGGAGGTTCCCGTGTTCAAGATTGCAGTGGCTAACTCCTGACAGAACGACAAGTATCTCGCTTCGCAACTGCCGCATCCCTTCGAGTCGAGAGCGCAGTACGAGCGCTCTCTGCGTCTGCCCATGGGTCCCGAGTGGGTTACCAAGGAGTCTTTCCAGGAGGCGACGAAGCCGCGCATCCTCAAGAAACAGGGCATCATCGCGCCCATGTCGAGGCCGACAATGTAGGACAGAGCGTCCAGGGTTATGGTTGCTTGTGGAGTACATCGTCTACTATTACACATTCCATAGAAAACTTGTCATGACGATATCCGGCGCGGTATCTAGGCGTCCGTGGGAAAAATCAAGTTTTAGTCTTCTTTCATTGTCCCATGAAGGACTCTCTTATTTCGTTGCGACAAAAAAAACTAGCAATTACGGATCGATCCAGTGTTTTTTCTTCTTTGTGCCTGTGCGAACACCAATTTCTCCGTTTCTCAAAGGAACCTGGGATACCGCCCCCGTAACCCCCACCATGAAATATTGTACACTTCTGAGATAAGCACACCAAGGAAATATGGACACAAGGGAGGGTTGTTTTTTTTAGCGATGGGTTCTCGGTCGTGGGTTTCGTCCTTTCATCAGACGACCTGATCGAGGTTTGGTTTTGAAAAAAATACTTTCGCGCCAAGGCCCCTGTCAGCGCCAAGACACCCGCATTATACAAGCGGGCTGTGCTGTTCTTGGGCTAAGGGGAAAAAAGCTCACGCCACTCATCGTGGCTCTAGAGTCTTGTTTGAGTAACGTATTGTAGTTTGCTCACTACTTTTTTTCCGCTCAGCCGCGGACGGCGGACAGGACCTTGTCCAGGGCATCGCTGGGGCTGACGTAGAAAGCCAAAGCGATGATGATGTAGAGACCGAGCAACATCGCTCCCTCGAGGTAGTTAGACTTGCCGTCTTGTACTGTGTACGTAACGACTAGCACGGAGAATGCGAAGGCGACCGTCTCAAAGGTCTCGAAGTGCAGAGTCATGTCCCTGTCGAGGACAAGCCATCCCAAAATCACAAGGAAAGGGGTGACGAGAAGCGCGATCTGAATGCTGGAGCCGATAGCAACGCCCATGGCGAGGTCCATCTTGTTGCGGATGGCCACAACGACAGCCGTAACGTGCTCAGCCGCATTGCCGACAATGGGAATAAGAATGAGACCGATGAAGTTGCGGCTGATGTGTGCGCTCTCGACAAGAGGATCGATGCTTCCGACGAGGTACTCGGCGCAAATAGCGACCAGGACCGTGGTGACAATGAGAACAACGGCAGCAGCAATGGGACCCATGACGGGCTCCTCGGCTTCTTCCTCGTGGTGGTGCTGGATCTCGGCGTCGAACAGGTTGGGGTGGGTGCGGAGCTGGAACCAGAGGTACAGAACGTACAGCAGCAGAAGGATGATGGCAGTACCACGGGAAAGGACCAAAATGCTGTGCTCCTTCTCGGCAGAGTCGGCCTTGTCGAGCACTGAGTAGAGCTATTGCCATGGGATGTTAGTCAAAAGGCGGGACATATACGCGCAGCAGGGGAAATTTACCGTGGCGGGGATAACCAGCGACGCTGACGATAGAGTCATCAGCGAGCAAGTGGTTTGCGCCGTGGCCGAGGCGAAGCTCTGTTCCATGCCCTGGCCCGTAACTCTGTCGCGCATGTTCACGATGCCGCCGAAGAAGAAGCACATGCCCATCACTAGAAGCAGGTTGGACAGGATAGAGCCCAACATGGATGACTGGACCACCTCAATCTGGTTGTCCTTCAGGGCAACGATACTGACAATCAGTTCGACAGCGTTACCAAAGGTAGCGTTGAGCAATCCTCCGAGGGCCTCGCCCAGCTTCATGGAAATTTGTTCAGTCGCAAACGACAAGACGGCGGCGAGCGGGATGATGGCAAAAAAGTTAATGGTAAACACGGCGGTCGGGCTCCAGTTGGCCTCCCCGGCGATGATGCCAATGGGCACCATGACAAGTAAAAAGTTGACATAGTCTGCGGGTGGGACGGGCTGTTAGCGACCCGGCGCAGGCACGAGAGGAGTTTCGGGGATCAATATGCGACGTACTGCTAAGGATGGTGACCTTGGTGATGTGCCAGGCCTGGGAAGAGTACTTGACGGCGACGTTGGTGCTGTCGGTACCGGGGGTATGCCTCGTATTGAAGAAAAACTTTAGTGTCTTGTTGCCTTGGTGCTCGTCGTCGCCGTTGGCACCGTTGGCAATGTGGTCCTGGGGACCCGAGTGGCTCCCGTTGAGCAGAGGCGAGCTCTCGTCTACCTCGCCATCGCGACCGTTGGGCTTGTTGGTGCTGCCCCAAGAGCGGACCTGTCCGCGAAAATTCTGGTTGGCTGAGTTGTCGGACATTGCGCCGTCATGTTAGCCGGAGCGCTGACCACCTAGAAAGCAAGCAATGTCTGCTGCGCGCGTGATGCGATGGCAGTGGACGGCGGCTGGAGATGTTGGGAGTGAGGCAGCCGGCGAGTAGATACGAAAATGGAAAGAAAAACAAGAGAGTGACGATCCGCGGGATAAGGCAACCAGGCAGTTTTGTGCGCCTCGTTGGTCCTCTGGAATGGGTGGGAAAAAGAAGAGAAGGAGGAGTGGTGGGTGGTTGCGATGCGCAGCGTGGCTTGGAGAGAGAGGAAAATGTCGAGTGCGTTGCCGGCGCAGGAAGAAACACCACCTTCCGGTCCTTTGGACTACCGCAGCAGGAGCGCCAAGACTTTCCGGGCAGGCCAGGGAGGTGCAGCTGTTGATGGGACAGGTGCAGGGGTGGTGGGAGGGACAGAAAACGGGGCTTGCGGGCCAAGCAGATGGATGGATGGATGGGAAACAGGCGACAGGAGTGAGCACCGAGGATCGAGGATGGAAGTGGAAGAACAGGTCAAGCAAGACAAGGCCGCTTAGAAGTAAAGTACCTGGGGCAGGGTTGGGCAGAGGCAGGGCAAGGTGTCGAGGAACGGCGGTACTCACAAACCATCACGTCGTTAGTGTGCCGAGTGACACCCCAAAGAGACTATCCGTACACCGTCCCTGGATGTGGGCTGCTCTGCTCTGCTCTGCTGGCTGGCTGCTGGCTGCTGGCAATTCCGAGCGGTTGTCACGACGGACACGCTGGAGATTCCTGGGAGTGGGAGCCCTGTACCTGTGCCGCCCGACGGCAAAGAGGGTGGGGTAGCGGTCGGTCAGTGACGGCGTGATCCAATGGCGGGCGGGCAGCGAGCAGCACGTTGGGCCGCCAAGTCGCAAGGTACAGAGGGATCTGGTATCGGAGCGAGAGCCTAGAGGTGAGGTGGTGGTCCAAGTGGATGGCGGACGGCGGACGGCGGATGGACGTGACGGAGGCAGAGCGGCAGCGACCTTTGACGCGATGCGGGTCGTGATCGAGTCGAGCGTGCGCTGTCCGTATGGAGGGATGGTGTGCGAGCGCAACGCCAATTGGCAGCCTCTGCGCAGAGCAGATCGGGACGCGGGAGCTCCAGGCAGAGGATACAGACGATACAGACAATACAGACGACAAGCCGTGTTCCAGTTCCAGTTGCAGTTCCAGTTCCAGCTCCAGTTCCAGATCCAGTTCCAGATCCAGTCAGTCAGTCAGTCGGTCGGTCCCAAGTCTTCAGGCGATGGCAGGCTGCAGGAGAATTTGGGGGGGCGGTTGGACAGAGGTGCAGGAAAGAGAAGCATACACAGCCCCCTTTTTCTTGTCAGGCGAATATGGGGAAACGTGGGACGAGGAGTAGGACGAAACAACCGCAGGGCCCATCCGTCTGGTGGTGTGTAAGTGGTGCTGGTGCTGGTGCTGCTGGTGCTGGTGCTGGTGCTGCTGGTGCTGCCGCTGTTCGTGAGGTGAGGTGCGTGGTGTCGCCGTGGCATGGAGCCCCAGGGAGGCCTCCCCATGCATGCGGGCACTTCCATGGACCATGACCGCATCGGTCACAGCGACGACCGCCAGTCGCCAGTGGCACCCTCGCACGAAAAAGCTTCGAGCAGCCGTGCCGGCGTCCTCCAAACGTCATACAGCGAGCTAGCCAGTAGCGCGCAGGTTTCAGCAAGGGGTGAAGTCGGCGGCGCCCAATGAGGGCCCGCTCACGATGCCAAGCGTGGCTGTGTTGTCTGGCCTTGCTTCTCAATTTCTCCGCCGTTTCTGCATTCCTCGCCTACAGGTACCCAAGGTACCTACGGTCTACCTCCTACTCCTCTGTACCTTACACCGACGTAATATCAACCAGAACAAAAACAGAAAAAGCAAAAGAAAGGCAACACCCGTTTGCATCCCGCGTCTCACAAGCATTCAACCGCAAAGGCTATTTGCCGTCACATTCAACCTCCCGAACCCAATTTGCGAACCCGCCACCATTGCTGCAGCAACCTCACCAAACCTTGGAGTCAAAAATGAACAAGTTTAGGCTTGGCTGACAGTCCCTTTCCACAATTTTTCGTCTCGGCACGAAGCCGTCCCACTGCCAGGGAAATCGTCCTGACCTTCGGCTCAGGGGACCGGATGATTTGCGACAAACACCTCGAGCTCCAGATTAAAAAAAACCAGAACAGCTCCAGTGCCGTTCCATACACAGCTCCCCGGGCCGCCTTCAACCTCAAACAGGTAGGGCTCCTGGTCCCGTCTGAAGATTGACTTCCATTGCTGCGAGCCTGCGACCAACACTCTCGCACACACCACGCGCGGTACGTACCGGCCAGCCCACTAGGTACTGGCGACCAACATTTCAAGGCAAACAAACAAGCTCCAGCGTTCTCTCCCTGCCAATGCTGCTTTCGGTTGCCCTGCGAAACGCCCTGCCTTGGCCGCTGGGGGCGGGGACCCACCGTGTCCACTCGGATTCGGAGCCCCATGCACCGATCTGCGGACCCCCCAGCTGCTCGACCCGACGGAATCGCTCTTCCCAACCCTGACCCGCGGCGGACCTCACCCAGGCGGGCACGCGGGCCCGCTCTGGACCCTTATCGCCTTATCGATAAAGCTTCTCCCATGCCCTCCCCTCGGCCTCGATGCTCCAACCTTGCCGCCCGCGTCAATCGCCATCTTACTCTTGGCTCTCACTCTTGGCTCAGAGCATCGCCCGCCAGCTCGTGGCCAGAACCCGCTCAGCCACGTCCCTCTCCAGTCTCCAACACCACGGCGCTCCAATCTTCGCATCAAGGATGGTCCGCCTCGCCCTTCGAACCGCCTGGCCTGATGATCCAACACGATTGCCTCAACTCTGAAATGCGGGGGCGGGCACGGACATCGGGCGTGTCGCCGATTCATTTTGCAACCGACTCCCGAGTCATCCATCGCACAATGCTTCATGCGCGCGCGCTCTCGACGCCGCCATCGTGCGCTGGCACTTACACGGCCACCGCCGTCCATTTGACAAGTGAAAGTCCCCCAACCCCACCAATCTCCGCCCGCGCCTGCGTCCACGTCCACGTCCACGTCCACGTCCACGTCCTCACCTCCTCCTTTCGAACGGCACATGCGGAACGCTGCCTGCGGTGCTTCGTAAGAGGCACGTGGCCCTCAGGGCTCAGCCAATTAGTCACCGAAGGCAGCAGCAGCTTGACGCAAGCTCTTTGAGAGTAGCCTATCTCACAACTCCAGCAGCACCTTGATAGCCTCTTTGCTGTCGCAAATGTGTTGATTGCCCTTGGCAGTGCAAGTCGGACAAGGCCAATTCTGTCTGTGTCCGTGGCGAGCTCTCATATCCCGGAGGTTGGCTGAAGAGTTGCGCAAGTGAAAAGGACTTTGCGGTGCGGACCCCGACGATGATTTTTGCACCTCCGGCCTGAACTCCAGCAGCCTGCCTCGGCGCCCGGTCGCCGGTCGCTCGCACTTCGTCTCATGTTGAGGCAACTCCTCGCATGTCATCTCGTCGTGTGCGTTCATCGGCTAAATGCGAGGTGACTTGAAAGGCCTCGTTCCTGAGCCGATGGTGCCGTCTTCCGAACTAGACCACACCACACCTCGAACAGGCACCGGCCGCGGGAAGCTTTTGCAGCAGATGGCGCGCCGCCTTTGCCGTTGACCGACACTGTTCGTCAATGCGTCTAATATCCGCCGCCCTGGAGGGCTGCAGAGCCTCCCCCGTTCCGCCCCCAAACCTTCCCCAAGCCTGAGCCGTTCAGCTGTACTTGTCAACCCGCCTGACAGCTGAGTCCTGGGTTGCGCATAACAACGAACCCGGCCTACATCCATTCAGCAGTTCGATCGGGACTCGTCAGCCGCATTTAAAAAAAAAAAGGGAACAAAAACACGTTTCAAGAAAGCGATGCTGAATGACGGATCCCGGATATCCAGTCCAGTGCCAATGCCCAATGCAAAAAGCTCGACGCTGGGCTACAGTGTCAAGAGACCGTGCGCGTGCGCAAAAGTACGGTGTTCGCGCGCATCCGACGACACAACCTGATGCCCAACCGCTTCACACCCATCAGCCACACACAACAGATCTTGCACATCAATGTGACATTTCATAAAATATCAGGGCAATCAATCACCCATCGAAACCACCAGCCTGATTCTCGCCAGCAGTTGCAATAAGCATTGTGGCGAAAAAGCTTAGCTTTCCGGCCCCCAAACCGCCGAAACCTGGAAAACACCCTCATTCCCATCGCCCGTTTGCCCATTCCTCCTGCCCCCGCGGACTTCCAACGGGGCGTGTGCAGGGCCGTCTTGCACCCCCCGAGCTACCAGCCTGGTTGCCAGAGATTCGGGACTAATCAAAATTCAAGATCTGATGTCGAGGAGACACAGGGTCTTGTTCTTCAGCCGCGCGGGTTGGGCACATCGACTAGCTCGGAATAGGAAACCAAAGTCTTGGAACTGAATGCCCTGGACTCTTTGCATGTTTGGTCACTGCGAGAGACGTCCGAACATCCACCACCAACCGGCGTCACCCATGGAACACATCAACATGCAATGCGCAAAGGCAAAAACTCCATTCTTGATTCGTGAAAAATATGCTGTCTAAGTGTGCTTGTGTCGTGTTTTGAAGTCGTTTTCGTCGTCGAGGATTACTGTAACGTCTGTTCGAGGTCGTTTCCATTCTATCATTATTCATGCAAGCAGGAACTCGAATGTTGCCGCCCTTCTGAAGCATCGTGTCTCGTCCACCAGTGCGTCGCGTCTAACAGTCTGGGTGTTCATGGAGTTAGAGGCCGCTCATGGCTAGAATACAAGTCAGCCGTCACCGTCTTCATATGTCGGGAACAAATCCACTTACCAGCGGCATAAGTCAAGTACCACGTCAAGCTCGCGCCTCCGTCGATCCAGCCAGGGTCAAGGTTGGGGCTGTTGAAAAAGTCAAAGGCGGTCCTACCGTCGATTGTAGCCAGGTTTCCGTAAATGATGCCCCTCCAGCCACCCGGGATGCTATCCACACGGCCTCCGCTAAAGTACACATCCCACTCCTCCCTCACAAACTCCGGGCTGCGGACAAAGGGCGTGGGCGCGAGGAGGGGAATCATATGGATGCCTTGGATGAACTCGAGATTAGCGCCGAAGTAGGTCGTATGGTCGATCTTGTTCTCGAACAAGATGCCGGCCACCTTGTTTCCAATAAACTGAGGCGGCTGCACGGCGTTGTCGCTCTTGTAGAGGTAATAGTGCTGGAGGGCGCGCGCAATGATGGACAGCTGAAGGTTGCCTCGCATCGCCAAGTTGGTGTTCCCCGAAGCTTCACCCCACATCTTGAGAGCGTACGCGTGCATCGTGTCCTCAGAGCTTGATTCTTGGTCCTAGATGGCGTTAGCATTTGCACTTCAACTTCCTGGAATTACCCACCTTTCCATCATACGACGCGTACAAGCCGTGGGCCCAGCTGTGCCCGTGGTACCAGTCGAATGCGCGCCAAGTAGGGAAGAACGTGTCTTGGGTGCTTGGGTTGGCTACATCGCGCACCAGAGCATTGACGTAGGCTCTGTTTTCCTCCATCCAGCCCGGATCCAGGCGAGCAATAGCAGCGGCAGCAAGGATGTGGTAGCCATAATGGAAATGATGGTCGTTGTACTGTGTGTTGCCAAAGTCGGCGCCATCATTGCCCGTGATGTAAGTTGCCGAAGATACGAGTCCTCCCCAGGCGCCTATGGGTCCAGTAAGCAACTAAGCGAGTGAGGCAAGGAGTATTTGCTCACTTTCGTATACCAATGGGAACTTTTGCTGGTTGGATGCAAACTTCGCAAACGCTGCCTTCAGCTGGTTGAGGCCAGACTGCGCCAAACCCGTGTCTCCCAAAATGTCATTGATCGCAACAATCATGATGGCAAATTTGGCCAATGCCTGCGTGGTGTCAGAGTTGCGTTGCGAAGAAAACATGTCAAGAAAAAAGACATACCTTTCCACTGAAGTACATGGAGTCCAAGTCTGACTGAGCCATCATGTCCTGGGAGATCTCTTGGACCGCAAACCCGCGAATCACGGCTCGAGCATTGTCAGAAATCGAGGTAATGGGGCCCCGATCAGGACTCCACGGAGAAAAGTCCATGCTAAGTGGCAAATTCGGCTCTATCATTGTCCACTGGTCAGCCAGGACGGCAACTGCAACACCCTTGGTAGGGGTCTGCAACTGGACGCCCTGAATAGCGCTCCTGGTCGTAGCATCAAACGAGGAAACGTGGTGCGGCAGCGCATACATGAGCAGACTGCCATCCGGGTGTCCCTCCTTGGTGAATTTGAAGCTGTATGTGCCCGTATTACCGTTCACGGATCCAGCCAAACTAACCGTCGTCGGATAGACACCGGCAGCCTGGTCAAATAACGCTTCGCCGTTTCCGGGATCTTTGCAGATCTGAAGAATACCGTAGAAGGGCCTCGTTGATTGCGCGAATCCATTGTTGACAACCTGCAAGTCCAGCTGGTCTCCAGTGGTTGCGTATGCGTACAGCCGCCAGATCTTTCCGTCTTCGAGCTGGAAAGTGTACTTGGCAACGCCAGGCTTGGGATCCTGGCTGACGCGTGTGACAGTTCGGAAGAATACTCCAGTACGGATCACGGGAGTCGCGCCAGCGAACTGAGCGGTCACAAAGGGCATTCCCTGGACCAGGGGAAAAGAGATGGCGGGAGGGGCTCCGGGGCTGGGTCGCAAGTGAATCCTCGCAGAGAAAGCCGTAACGCTGTCTACGCCCACCGTAGTGTCCAAATCGAGCTCCTGAGCACTAATGACCATGGACTGAATACCCACTGGATTGATGAAGTACGCCGCCGCGCCGGAGGGTTTGTTCGGACCAAAGACCCTCTGATTCGCTTCGATATGGGAAATACTCATGCCAAAACTGGTGGCGGCACCCCGTCCTGCCCCCCATGCTATGCCGTAAGGGTAGGTGTACGTTGGTGCTGTTTGGTCGCCAAGGAAGAAATTGGAGTAAAACTTGTTGGTCTGGAGCGGCGTGTCTGACGTGATGCCTTTCCGCGGGACAGGATGGTCACTGCGAGCCGAAATCGAAGGAGGTGGCGGCGCCGTGTCGATGGGCTCCGCAAAGATGTCTCCGGACGCCATTGGTGCAGACGGGAGCGGCTGGATCGTTGGCTCGGGGGAAATTGGCTCTATCAGTGTTGAGGGGCTCGGGATGGGATTCGAAATGAGAGGGCAAGTCGTGACTTTGCCCGAGGTCTCGAGACTGCTGTGGACGTCTCCCGTCGTCTGAGGTGCTTGACCAGTCAATGATGGCAAGATGACCACAGTGCCGCCGGATTGCTCGCTGGTGACGATGGGGACGGTGCCGCCGTTTCCAAGGCTGGGTCCCTGGGTTTGCTGCGCTCCTCTTGTGACCTGAATGGTCACGGTCAGGTTTGTCGTTTCGGTGAGGCAAGTCAGGTCTCGGGTGTCAAGCAGCAAGGGGCGGATATTAAGCTCTCCGACAGTCTTTGGCTCTCGGTCAGCGATATGCAGGCGTACGTGCTGTTGGTGAAATAGAGCGAGGGCAGTCTCGCAGAGCAAAACCTGTATAAGAGTCAGTCTGAGAAGCCCCATTTTGAAGCTAAGGCCCGCCATTGCGGGGGAGCAATGATCTTATCGTGTCGGGGTGCGGTTTATCTGGGAATCAGGCCGTCTATGGCTGGTAGGCTGTTTAAGACGTCGCGATGGAAGAGAGGCAAGGTCTTCGGCCACCGGCCACGCTTGTGGGCGGCGCATCAGGTTCAAATATCCAGCCCCCCGAAGAGAGCCATGGGGTCTACAATGTGAGCCACCGACGAAACGATGTATCATATCGGCAGCGTGAGGATCGCAGTCCAGAACAGGGGCTGGGTTGGTGCGTTACCGTGCAACATGTGGGCGAGAGAATGCGAAGGTCTTGGAAACAATGGCTGGGTCTCACCTGAGAGGAATGTAGAACGGTCTGCTCGGGAACTCATCCAAGGCCAGAAGGATACGTGCCGTGTGCGCGTGATAGGAAAAAATATGTGTCTTAGGAAGAGGGATCGCGATCGGCTAGAGAGGCAGGCGTTGGTGGTGATGGTGGCTTGGAGATGGTGGTAGATTCAGTATCCAAAAACGATGGCGGGGACACCCAACGCTGCCGGTAGGGCTGCGCGGAGTAGCTAGCTCTGGGGGCGAGCCGAGGCTGGGAAAGAGTGATGAGGTCGTGATGATAGCCCGCGACGGAAATGCAGGGCAGGGTTGGGAGCTACCGCCAGCCGTGCCAATGGTCGAGGTCCTGGGAGCGTCAAACGTCTAGCGCAACTTCAAAGTGTTCCAAATGGAAGGAAGTTTCGATGCACGACTAATGGCACAAATTCGACCCTCTTTGGCTGACGCGTGCCTGCCCTTGGCGTGGGTACCCTCCGGCATCGAACCTGCCGGTCCATTCCATGGCAGAAGAGGGGAAGGCAGCCAATGGTGGGAACATAGTTGGGCAATTGACTGAGCAACTGGCTCCTTGGCCTCGGATGCGATGGCATGCAACGAGAATTGAAAGCCGTTGGCAGACGATGCTGTCTCTCCAGGGACCAGGTCAGGCCAGGCGGGGGTTCTTTCGCACGCGTTATTCAGTCGGACGTCGAGAGCTCTGACGTAAGGTCGACACGGACCACGGAGCAGAGGTAGCATTTACAACTGCAAATTTCCGCGGGTGAGGAGCAGTTGCGAAGTTGACCAGGGTTTGGGAACTTGATGCCATTTTGGAGTTGAGTTGCGCCGCTCTCTGGTATGGATGACTACGGAGGCGCTGCGGGCGGAGAATCCAGAGAGTGCCTTGGCAGGGTCTTGGCGAATGGTAACCATCACTCCTCGCAGTGAAGCCAAGAGGTGAGAAGACATATCGCGAAACCATTCTCTACATGCTTCAATCGTAATACGTGTACCCCAGGTGCCAAACACAAACTCCGGGTATCAAATGCAAGAGAACCTCCAGAACGCCCATCCCGTCTCCCATGTCATAATCCGAGAGCGTTGTACTTCCCCCGGAGGCTCTCGTCCAGTACCTGCCGCAACAGCCCGCCGGACGAGGCTGCTCTCCGTTCCTCCGCCCGCTGCTTCTTTCTCATCTTATACAGGCGATACCCATCCATGGCTTCCGTGTCTGCAGCCGTCTTATCGGCCATCGCTTTATCAGCGGCCTCCTTGGCCCTGCGGTGTTTCTCTTCCTCTTCCGCCTCTCTCCTCCTCTCCTCGCGCCTCTTCTCCTTCTTCCTCTTCCTCTCATCGTCATCATCGCCGTTCTCCCTCATCTCCTCTCTCTTGCACCTCCGGATCTGCTTCTCGCTCAGCACCCAAGGCTCCAGAAGGACCTCGTTCCGGAACTGCGTGCGGCGTTCCCACAGCGCGACCTCCTGCTCCGTAGACCGAATCACCTTGGCCTTTTCGATCTTGATCTGCTTCTCCTCGCGAAAGGTCGTCAGGCCGCCCTTGATATCGACCACGGAGCCCACATCGATATCCGCACAGTCGGCAGGAGGCTGCGGCTCCGGTCGCTTGCTAGCTAGCAGCCCGCTTGGGTTGTTGATCGATGTCTCATTTCGAGGAGTCGGGGGTGCCTTCAGCGCGACGGCACATTCGATGCAAGCCCCGCTGCTGTCGTCGACCGTGTAGATGCGCCGGCCCGGGAAATCGTCAATCGCGACGATTATACCAACAATACGGACCCATTTGATCGGGAGGTTCTTGTAGAAGTAAAAGTCCTGGACTAGCTTGATGTCAGCTGAAGCGGTGAGGGAGGCGATGCGGCATTGCAGGGATTACGGACCTTCAAAGTCGGGGACCGATTTGAGGGTGTGAATGTCGGATACCTGCAGCAGGCACCAATTGTTGAAGGTCGGAGAGAGGTGGAGGCAGTATCGCGGATAGAGGCCGGCAGACGAGTCGCTCGTCATGGCATGGTCGGCTGGCGTTAGACGGTTTTAGGTGAGGGCAAGCTTGACCATCATGCCATCAAGATCGTCGGGATCTTGCAGTCGTACGTGTCGTGCGTGTCGTGTGGAATTGGAGAGGCGCGTCGCGTTACGGCAGGTGTGGCCAGGCTGTTGAGTTTACGGGGAAAAGAAATGGACCTTGGTTGACCTGGGGATGTCTCGCTAGAGTGCTTACTGCCCCGCACTGGAGCGCCAGGGCCCCTGCTAGAACCTCCCCGACGGCACCTGTCGATGTGAATGGGATAGTACAAGATGACATAAATATTTTCTTTGACATTTTAAATCTTGAATACCGAGGAAGAATCAGACGTAGAAAAACTATCTTGGTCTACCCCGATCCGTCGCTGTCTGCTGACACTCGCGTACATTCACAGGCTTCTCCAGGGGCACGCCCAATATTCTGGAAGAAATCACAAAGGCCGAAAGAGAAATTCAAGAAAAATCATGTATTGGGTACCTTAGTCAATGCAGCCAACTCCGATGTTCCCACAGCCAATCCCGGCCTATCCCGTAATTTCATGTCCAGTACCCATGCCCTGACGCCGAACCCAGAATGCTCTACCGTTTCGACTTCCTACCCTTTGCAGGTTTGCCGTCCTCCGACTTGGCCTTCTTCAGTCGCGCGGCGGCGGCCTGGAACGCTTCTTCCGACGGTTCCTCCTCGATGACTGCCCTCTTCTTGCCCTTTTTGGGCTGGCTTGTCGCGCCGTACTTGGCAGCGAGGTCGTCCAGGAAGCCGGCGCGTTTCTGCTGGTTGCTCTTGATCAGCGCAGCCAGGTCGTCCTCTCCGCTGTCCTTGCCCTTCTTCTTTCCCTTGCCTTTCTTGTCGCCGCCAAAGAGCTTGTCATGCACACCCAGTTCCTTTGCATACTCCTCGGCCTCTTGCGCCTCGCCCTTGGCCGCCTTGACGCGGGCTGCCTTGGATAGCTTGCTCTCCTTGGTGTATCTCTTGAACGCGGGTACGTCTTCGCTGGCAATCGCTTCGTCAATGATCTTGCGGAAGCGCTCGTCGTCCTCGAGGACGTCACTCAGCATCACCGTCTCGTAAATCTTGTCCATGTTGCCCTTGGCCTCCTCGTACGCAATCAGGATGTCGTCCTTCTCTTCGTCGGAGCCCTTGTACTTCTTGGCGAACTTCTCGATGGCGTCGGCAGAGATCGCATCGCGGAACTGCTCGCGGTAGTAGTCGGACCAGTTGAAGCCCTCCGAGTCGATGATGGAGTCGGAGGTCGAGCCGGTGGTGTCATAGCGCTTGCGCCGGGCGGGGTCTGAAAGGATAGCGTATGCGAAGGCGATGGACTGGAACGTCTCCTTTGCTTCGTCTCTCTTGTCGTCGGGCACCTTATCTGCGGCCAGAGCACGTCAGCCGAGGCCCAGCTCGAGGATCCTTGACCTTGGATAATCTTACCAGGATGATTCTTCAGTGCGGCCTTGCGGTAGGCAGACTTGACTTGGTCAGCGGTGGCTTCACGGTCGAGTCCCAGTATCTCATAGGGATCGATAGCCGGGGGCTCGCCGTCCACCAAGTCGTCGGAAGCGGGGGAGGACATTTTCATGATGGGAACGCCAATTTCGAGTTGACGAGAGACAGAATGCTGAAGCTTTGCGACGCGCCGGAGCTCGAGACGCGACTGCTAAAGTGGCGGGCCCGCTGTGTCGGGATCATCTTTGGGACCGTGCGCAGGCAGACCTGCCGCCTTTTCAGTGTCGGCCACCGGCGTGGTCGGCACCGACGGGACGCAGCAACCCCTCCCCCTCCTGGGGAACCAGACGGCGACGACACGTCTGTGAGCGACTTCGTGATCATTGCTAAGCACAGAACAAAACGATCATTTTCGTCTTCGAATTACGACAAATTCTCACGACCTTGCACGACCATCAGGCGCTCACTTCCGACCGTCGCAGCGAACAGTTGCACCGAGTTCTTGAAAATGACATCAGAGCTCGACGCCATAGAACCGGCGCCGATAGCACCAGGCGATCACAAAGCGTATCTGCAGTACGCCCTCTCACTCGCAAAGCAGTCGCCGCCCAAGCCCACCAACTACCGCGTCGGGGCGGTGCTCGTCAACCCTGCCAGCAATG
Organism: Colletotrichum tropicicola; assembly: GCA_025962755.1. Classification (NCBI taxonomy): domain Eukaryota; kingdom Fungi; phylum Ascomycota; class Sordariomycetes; order Glomerellales; family Glomerellaceae; genus Colletotrichum; species Colletotrichum tropicicola. The sequence continues at coordinate 357,779 of JAOWMA010000006.1, forward strand.
CCATTGTTTCAACCGGCTACACCCTGGAGCTGCCCGGCAACACGCATGCAGAGCAATGCTGCTTCATGAAACTGGCGGAGCAGTACGATGTCGCCGAGGAGGAGCTGGGCTCCGTCATCAAGACACCCCTCGTTCTCTACACCACCATGGAGCCTTGCTCGACGCGGTTGAGCGGGAACCTGCCTTGCACCAAGAGGATCCTGCAGCTGCGGTCCGTCATCAAGGCAGTCTACGTGGGCGTCCAGGAGCCGGAGAAATTCGTCAAGGACAACACGGGACGGGCGGCTCTGCAGCGGGCGGACATTGACTTCGTCCACATCAAGGGATTGGAGGGCGACATTCTGAGGGTGGCGACGGCTGGCCATGTGAAGGCAGCAGCAGCATGACCGGTTGACCGGTACCGGGTCCGCGCATTCATGGTCGCCCCCGTTTCCAGGGACGGGAGGCTGGAGCCACAAGCGGGTTTGCATGCCAGGTTCCGCTGCCTACACGGCTTGACGTGATGCGTTGCAGATGATGGTGACGAGCCGTGGCTGTTTGCTGCTGTATGTATTCCGTTAGGTAGCGTAACGGAGGCGGCGGAGCGTCCGTCAATTTTGTGTGATTGCTGCACGTCGGCTCGGAAGGGATGAGGGAAAACGATGAGGCCAAAATCGCTGACGCAAGGAAGGCAAGGCCGCACGGGGCCAAGTGATGCCAAAAAGACGAAAAAGCAAACGTGCAAGAAGCGGTGTGTCCGCAAGGGCAAGGGTGCAGCAAGGGAAAAGCAAACGGAGCAAGCGCTGCAATTTACGGCTTGGACGGCCGGCAGCCAGCGTAGGTGGCCAGTGCCATGTGTCCTATCCTGTCTTTCCACCGTCGGGCTTCTTTTCAATCCAAAAGCATTCTTCTTGGTCCTTGAAGGCTTTCCCACAGGCGTCGTCATCCTCTGGCCAGTTGCGCAAAGCTGTGAGAGATGCGGCTGTGGGATCTTCCTCCCACCACCTCAGGGACCTGCAGGCCGTTGCTGCGGCGCAACCTGCGGGTTTCCAGGGGCTTGGGCCCGATGAGATGCCCAAACAGAAGCCGATCTGCAGCTACCGCGCTGGGAAACCACCCCCCCTTGTCGCAACCATCTCGGGTTCTGGTCCGGGTCATCAACCAATTGGGTGCGGCCCGGGGAAGGAGAGAACGCTCCTTTGGTTGTGCAGTTGCAACTGCTTGACTTGACACTGAGCAAAACCTTGGATCGACTGAGCTCTTTCCATTCGCTGATCCCGCTCAAAACGGAGCTCACTGGAAGCCAGCCGCTTGCACTGGACAAAGCATCCACGATGACGGTGGAAAGCCTTTCCCCCCCTCCCTTTCCCAAAGGTTTTGACGCGTTGGTCATTCAGACCAATCAATGCTGAGGTAGACAATTGGCTTGCTCTGCCGTGCTTGCCTTGATGTGGTGAGGCTTTGCTGTGTCCCTTCCCACGTAGCCTGGATAGTTGCCACGAAGAGACTTGCTGTCCCGTGCCCAACACCACCTAGCCCTTGACTACATCCGTCCGATTTGCTTCCTCAAACACGCGGGCTCACAAACACATCATCCCTCCTCAATCCTCCCCCACACCAGATACCAAGCACAGATACATTGAGTGCATCTTTAACTTTTTGCTCCATTCTCGTTGACATCGTTCCCCACCTCGGCAAGACAGGGATACGCTGTCGGCACAGATCGAGCCAACTTCCGCCGCCACCTGGCTGTCTCCCGTTCCAACGTCCTTCGCTACCAAACGTGCACAACCCGGGCCCTTCACCACCCAAGCTAGCTTCGGGCATGCTGCATACTTGTCTCGCCGGCCTCCGGCATCCATTCCCCATCCAGTTTGTCTGTTTGACGTCTGGTTGTTGGCCGTTGCGGTCATTCAAGCCCAGGCATCTCGTTTGGCATGCCTGCCGACCGACGTCTGCCCCTGAACCTCTGCCTGTGAGCAGATATTCTTATACTGAGGACGTCCCCCAGGCCTCATCGTTCTTGCACTCTCTTGCTTCGTCACGCTTGAACATCTTGTCGTGCGGCACTTGAAGCTCAGTCTAGCTGCTCTCATCAAACTTTTTCGCACGACATGGCCGACTCAGGACGTGGAGGCCGCGGCCGCGGCCGCGGTGGAGACCGGGGACGGGGTGACCGTGGCCGCGGCGGTTCCTTTCGTGGAGATCGCGGCGGCGGTGACCGGGGTGGTGGTTCTTTCCGAGGAGACCGTGGCGGCGGTGACCGTGGTGGTGGTTCTTTTCGAGGAGACCGTGGTGGTGGTTACTTCCGGGGAGACCGCGGCGGCGGCGGCGGCGGCTTTAGAGGAGACCGCGGCGGCCGGGGCGGCGGTGACCGCGGTGGCGGCTCGTTCCGGGGTGATCGCGGCGGCTTCGGCGGCTTTAGAGGAGACCGCGGTGGTCGTGGCGGCTCTCGAGGAGGCCGCCGGCCGGAGGCATTCGAAGGCGAAGGCCTATTCTTTGGGCATGTTGACTCATCCCTTCCACCGGCTTGGACTAAACTAACACCTCATAGACAAAACTCTTCGATTCCTCAGCCCGACAACGCCATCGCGCAGCTCGAGGACGAGATCATCAAGGGCCATCAGTCCAAGGACATGGCTCTGGTCAAGAAGATGAGCACCATGAAGCTTACTGAGGCAAGCATTGCCGCCCTCATGCCCCGCCGTCCTGCCTATGGCACCAAGGGCAAGCCTGTCCTTCTCTGGGCCAACTACTTCCGCTTGACCGTCAAGCCCAAGGTCATGTTCCGCTACAACATAGAGGTTCGCAAGGGCGACAAGGATGACGCCGCGGAGAAGGACCCCAAGGGCAAGGGCAAGGAGAAGGCCCAGGGCGGCGGAGGTGACGGCCCGTCCGCCTCTATTCCCGCCCGGAAGCTCAAGAAGATCGTGGAGGAGGCCCTCGCAGAGCTCCAGAAGCTCGAGCCCGACGCTGTCCTGGCCACCGAATTCAAGTCGCAGCTCGTCTCGCTCAACAAGCTGAAGCTCGTCAAGAACCCCATCGTTGTCAAGTTCGTCGCCGAGAACTCCAACCGCGAGGATGTCTACCACGTCAAGATTGTCGGCGAGACAGAGGCTCCCCTGGAGGCTATGGCCAAGTACCTTCAAACCATGATCGACGCTAGCGACCCGGACGAAGAGCATTTCCCTCGATTTGCAACCTCTGTCGATGCCCTGGGTGTTGTTCTTGGCTTCACTCCACGGAAGAGCGATTCGGTCACTGCTATCGGCAAGGGCCGATTCTTCCCGTGGGGTCCTGGAGCTGCCACTCACCCGCTCGGCGTCAACAACAAGCTGTCGGCGATCCGGGGATATTTTCAGAGTGTCAAGCTCGGCACCGGCCGGGTTCTTCTGAATATCAACGTCACTCATGGTGTTTTCAAGACACCCGTCCCGATCAGTGAGCTCTGCCGGTGGATGGGAATCAACGTATTTGGCAAGAACGACCCCGCCAGTATTGCCTATGCGAGAGCCAAACTTCGCACTCTGTCCAAATTCCTGGCGCGAACTCGGGTCACGGTTGAGTTCAAAGACTCCAAGAATCAGGTCATCACTCGGAAGAAAACGATGCTTGGTCTTGCGTGCAAAACCGACATCGCCCGGCCTCCCATTGACACCGATATATTCTTCGCCAAAGACTTCCAGTGGGGTGGCCCTCAGGAGGTCAGCTTCAGGATGACCCCCACCGAAGGCCAGACAACCGTCATGGGCAACAAGCCGCCCGGCGTCTACACGGTTGCGCAGTACTGGACGTGGAAGTACGGCAAGGCACCGGATCCCAGCATGCCTCTCGTGAACCTCGGAACGGCCGCCAAGCCCGTCTTTTTCCCCGCCGAGCGATGCATCATTGTGCCTGGACAAGCCGTTCGTAACAAGCTCACAGGCTCGGAGACGACCGCGATGCTCGACTTCGCCTGCCGATCCCCCTTTGCGAACGCCATGTCTTTGACCATAGACAGTGTTTCGGCACTGGGTTTTGATGAGCCGATCCTGGACAAGTTCGGCCTCTCTATTGACAAGAAGCTCCTGACTGTCACTGGTCGCGAGCTTTTCGCGCCTTCTGTCATGTACGCCGGTGCCAAGACCTTGCAGACCCGAGGAGGCTCTTGGAACATGAACGGCGTGAAGGTTGCGAAGCCGGGACCGAAAATCGTTTCTTGGAATTGGCTGCGAATTGTCGTTCAGGGTGATAGAGTCTACAACACGACTGACGCAATCGAACGGGTGGTTCAGCCATTTGTCGAATTCCTGGAGAAAAACGGGATTCCCATTGATACGCAAATGCCTCCGGGCCGTCACGAGGTCACATTGTTGCCTGGAAACATCGAGAACGGCATTAGGGCGGCATTCCAGAGTCTTGTCAACTATGTTGATAAGAAGCGTGGCAGTGTTAAGAACTTTTTCTTGCTTGTCGTTCTTCCCAGGCAGGACACTGCTCTCTATGGAGCCGTCAAGACACTTGCCGACACAGTGTTTGGTTTCCATACCGTCTGCACCGTAGAGACCACATTCATGAAGAGCAACCCGCAGACTTTTGCCAACATTGGTCTCAAGTGGAACTTGAAGAACGGCGGCGTCAACCAAATGGTGAAGGACCCCATCGACATCGTCCAGGCGGGCAAGACCATGATCGTTGGATACGACGTCACCCACCCCACGAATATGCCCAATGACAAGAACGCCGCACCGAGTCTGGTTGGTCTGGTGGCCAGTGTCGACAAAGATATGGGGCAGTGGCCAGCCGTCGCGTGGGAGCAGAACAGTCGCCAGGAGATGCTGGGCGATGAGCTCGTCGGGCACTTCATGTCCCGTCTGGTGCTGTGGCGCAACCGCAACAGACAGCTGCCCGATTTCATTGTCATCTACCGTGATGGCGTCTCGGAGGGACAATTTACCCAGGTTCTCACCGTCGAGCTGCCGATGATTCGCAAGGCTTGCGCTCAGCTGTACCCAACCAATCAACGCCCCAAGTTGTCCATCATTGTGTCGGTGAAGCGCCACCAGACGCGCTTCTATCCCACCGCAGAGGAGAACATGGACCAGAAGTCTCGCAACATCAAGAACGGGACTGTGGTTGATCGCGGCGTCACCCAGGCTCGGTATTGGGACTTCTTCCTGACGGCTCACACGGCTCTCAAGGGAACCGCGCGTCCTGCGCACTACACAGTGCTTCTGGACGAGATCTTCCGCGAGAAGTACGGCGTCGGTGCCAAGGCGGCAGACCAGCTGGAGAAGCTCACGCACGACCTCTGCTACCTGTTCGGCCGCGCCACCAAAGCCGTCAGCATCTGTCCGCCGGCGTACTACGCGGACATTGTGTGCGAGCGGGCTCGCGTACACCGGCCGGAGCACTTTGACGTGTCGGACACGGCGTCTACGGCTACGGGAAGCAACGTGACGACCATGACGAGGCAGGTACATGACTTCTTAAAGGATACCATGTACTACATCTGAGCCCCAATCACCCAGGCTCAGAGCGCTTGGATTGAACGATGACTAGGTGCAGCGGTGCAGCGGTGCAGCGAATGGAAATTAGGTGCTACAGAAAATGGATATCACGAAAGCGAATAGGGTACGTAGTCTAAGCAGACAAAAATCAAGCGTCTGAATCCATGCCAAATTTTGACCAGTGACTTGAGCATCAACCGAGCATCCACGGAGCGCGAGCCGGGCCCGGCGTTGTAACCAGAAATGGGTGCCGGGGTCAACCGGGGCCGGAGCACTTCCATTGGCTTCACATTGACGTCAGTGGGGTCCGGGTTACACCTCATGAGGGGGCAAGCTCCTACGGCGGGGTAAGACCTGACAAAATAGCAGCGACGAGCCTGGAGTTCGCAGTTCGTCATGCACTTTTTTATGTCCGAAAAAAAGGTCCGTCACTGAAGCTCCGATCCCCGAGTCTATGTCCGCTGCATTTCACACCACAAATACCGACGCGTTAGCTTGCTTCTATGAACTCTCTCAGAGCCCTGCAACGAATTAAGCTTATCCAGAATACCATCACTGCTAAGCCCCTTGGTAAGGATCCTCTTCAATCTTCGTGACACCGCGGACGATCTTCGGCGTTTGTACTGACCCTCTTGCGCGCAGGACGAATCAGTCAGTTCGCGACCATGGCTGCCACCACAGATGTGAAGAACTACAAGTTCAACCACTCGATGTATGCTCTGCACCCCCAATGGGGTGTCTCACGACTCTGACCGCATGCCCAGGATTCGAGTGAAGGACCCCAAGGTCTCCAGTATGCGCCCTCTACTCCCTTCAACTCACCATGTCCAGACACTGACCCCGCTCAAGTCAAGTTCTACGAGACGCTCGGCATGAGCGTCATCAAGCAGCTCAAGCAGCCCGAGGCCAAGTTCGACCTGTACTTCCTGGCCTACGACTCGCCCAAGGCCGTCTCGGCGGGCAACAGCACCTTCGACCGCGAGGGCATCATCGAGCTCACGCACAACTACGGCACCGAGGACGACCCGGAGTACAAGATCAACAATGGCAACGTCGAGCCTCACCGCGGCTTCGGTCACACATGCATCAGCGTCGACAACATCCACGCCGCGTGCCAGCGCCTTGAGGATGCGGGGTACTCCTTCAAGAAGAAGCTGACGGACGGCAAGATGCGCCACATCGCCTTCGTCCTGGACCCGGACAATTACTGGGTCGAGATCATCAGCCAGAAGCCGATTGAGGAGACGGAGAGCATCAAGGAGACGGACGTCACCACGTATAGAATGGTATGATTTCGGTGTTTTTGAGGTGACTACAGGCGGATGCAGGCTAACGGACGGGTAGAACCACACCATGCTCCGCGTGAAGGACTACGAGAAGTCTCTCAAGTTCTACCAGGAGGTCCTGGGCATGACGCTCATCCGCAAGAACGAGGCCAGCGACTTTACTCTCTTCTTCCTCGCCTACGGCGAGCTGAAGGAGGGCGAAAGCCAGGCGCAGCGCGAGGGCATTCTCGAGCTTACCTGGAACCACGGCACCGAGAAGGACGAGAGCTTCAGCTACCACAACGGCAACGACCAGCCCCAGGGCTTTGGTCACATTTGTGAGTGGCCGCCGTGAACGAGTGCAGTAAGTTGGGGGCTAACTAATGGCAGGCGTCACCGTCGACAACCTTGACGCCGCGTGCGCTCGATTCGAGGACCTCAAGTGCAACTGGAAGAAGCGTCTGACCGACGGCCGCATGAAGAACGTTGCATTCCTCCTGGATCCCGACAACTACTGGGTCGAAGTTGTGCAGAACGAGAAGTTTGCCGGCAAGGAGAACTTCTAAGCCCGCTGATAATTCGAGGCTGTGTGGGATGGCGTTCAGTGACGGACAACGGGCGGGCGGGTGAACGATTGCATGGGTGAGGGAGGCGCACGAAAAGTTTGGGCGGGTTGTCTTCTGAAGCTATTCCTAGTGTGCTGTGTATGAGGGGAAACAGATACCTGAAGAATAATCCTCCTGGATCCTCCTGGCCCAGATTCCAAATCATGGTGAGATCAAGGGAGGCGATGCGGTGGGAATGCTGAGTTCGAGGCGCGGGGTATCCTCGGAAAGCCTTTGGCGGCGTTTGGAATTACAGAATCCCAGCAGTGATTCCATCGCTGTGGCGCCGCTGCGCAGTGTGGCGAGGGGACCTCCCACCCCGCCAAAATCGTTGACGCAACACCACCGAGGTGGCCACGGGCCCTGTAAACACCCCCCGGGTCTCAGCGGTCCGATTTGTCACTGCCTCCCCTCATTGGAAACATCCAGACTCGACGCACGTATTAAAGCCTCACAAACCCCACATCATTTGGACGTTGAAAGGCCTAAGCAAGAACATTGGCAGAATCTTCACCGAGACACGACTCCGGTGAAAAAACACAAAACACCGCTCGATAACGAGACCTTAGAGGGAACGCAAATGCGCTTCTCACCCTTCATCTCCACCATCGTCTACACCTTTTCCAACCTCACCCGCGTCCGCGCTCCGCTATTCGCATCCATCCCGACGCAGCACCCGCTCGCCACACGCCCGCTGCGCGCTTCTATGCCCACGATTCCCTTCTTCGGCGCGTTGTTTGGGTCTTCCTCGTCGGCGCAGGACAAGATGTCGTTCCCGGATGCGAGATCTGACGACGAGTGGCGGGCCGTTCTGAACAAGGGTGAGTTTCGCCGTGCCCTTTGCCTGCATCGCTCGGACTTGGCGGTCTCTGTCAAATGAAACGGGGGTCACTGTCCACGATGAAGTCGACGAGCGAACAGCGGTCCCTAATCCCAGCAGAACAATTCCGCATCCTTCGCGAAAAGGGCACAGAGCCCCCCGGCTCCGGCAAGTTCGACAAGCACTACCCGTCCGAGGGCGTCTACGCCTGCGCGGGCTGCTCGGCGCCGCTGTACAAGGCGACGCACAAGTTCAAGTCGGGCTGCGGGTGGCCGGCCTACTTCGACTCGCTGCCCGGCGCCGTCGTCCGCCACGAGGACCGCACGCTCGGCATGCTCCGCACCGAGATCGTCTGCGCCAACTGCGGCGGCCACCTCGGCCACGTCTTCAAGGGCGAGGGCTTCGACACCCCCACCGACGAGAGGCACTGCGTCAACAGCGTCAGCCTGACCTTCTCGCCCGAGGATGCCAAGGCCGGCGAGCAGAGCGGCGAGGCCAAGGAGAGCAAGGCCTGAGGGACTGGTGTGAGGTGGTGTTGGGTGTAACTTGGTGACGGTGTACTATGAGCACGGGTGAGGGTATGGAGCGTCGTTGACTTAGATTTGAATGTATCAACAGAGATGAGGCGCATAACATGATATGAAATACCTGAATCCATTTCCCAATTTCCGACTCCGCCGGTTCTGCCGGTTCTGCTCGTCTCTAGCATTGAGCAATGACTGTTGGCCAGGTTGTGAGGCCATCCTCCGAAATGGTAACATGAGAAGCCCCATATCAGTTTGTGTGCCGATATCTAGTAAAACGGACACGGATGGGACGGCATCGAAAACAGCAGGTCAGATGTGTATTTCTCCATTAAAACGTTCTCTGTCTTTTTAACTCTTGTGAATCAAACTCCCTTATTCCGCGTAGTTTGTTCGAGAACTGTGTGCAATAGTAGCAAGTGTCCGCCCCTTCAAATTTCAACCATTCCGCTGATATCGCTCCATCCCTCAACGAACCCTTGCGCCACACACTGTTAATCTCAGCGTCCATGTTTCATCGCCTCCATCAACTTTTCGAACGGGATATCGATTACGGCTGGACCGTGGCGATCGATTGCTGCCTGAACAATCTCGAGGGTACCGTGAAGCAGCTCGGTGAACTTTTCTTCGTGATCCCCATGCTGCTCTGTTATGGGATACTCGCTACGCTGCTCATACCTACTCCTCTTGAGGGACCTCACATCCCACATCAACTGACACTTTGCCACAAATAGGTCTTCATCGTTAACTTTGGGGCCCGAATCGTTTCCCTTGGTGGCTGAGGGTTCCGAGGTAGCCATTTCAGAAGTAATTGCCTTCTGCGGAGAGCCTGCAATCAGGGTGGTGTCAGAAAACAAGTTTATTTCGTCATCTGGGCCAGCCGTCGCTGGATCTGAATCGGCTTCCTCCTCGACGTAGATGCTTCCCTGTCTGTGGGTTTCAAGACTCTTTCTTCTGACGAGCAATGGATTGCTATTTGACTTGACTGTTCGTGACTTTGTGTTAGTAGTGTGCTCATTTCCGTTTCCAAAAGAATCCGGCGTCGCTGATTTGACAATTTTCGTCTCTTTTGCATATTGCGATTTAAGAGTCTTCCGAATGGCCGGCCTGTTTGGGAGAGGAATCGGCGAGGTGGAAATTGGCTTTGGCGGCACGTCAAGTCTCCGTCTTTTTGGATCGGGAATATTAATACAGTCTTCTTGGACTGCTTTTGTCACTGTGAAATTGATCCTCGGCTTCTTCCTGTTTTCCCCTGCTGGTGTGTTCGTTTTCGGATTCGCCAATCCTGGCTTTGCTTCCTTGGGCGTGTCAAGGTCTGTGGTGCAATTGTGAGCAACCTTGGGCTGCATTGACCGCATAGCGCTAGACTCAGCTTCACGAGACTGTACCGCTGATGACGGCCGTGACGGAAATGGTAGGTGGCGGCGGGGAGGAGGCTCCTCCAATGGTCCAGTGTCAAAGTGGTATGGCTGCGTGGGCAGAGATTCCACAGTAGACTCGGGCTCGTCGACTACCGGATCGAAAAACTGGCTGCGCGACTGCCGAGACTGGAACATGTGTTCGGGCTGCACAGAGCCTTGTCGCATCCGGAGCTGGGAAGGGAACTCCACAGATTGTCCAGCTGGTTGGGAGTGGAACATAGCGGCCGGGCTGAATGATCGTGATTGTGCTGTCCGCGGTCTTGGTTGCGTTGTCCGCGGCCTTGAGATGTATTGGGATGAAGCTCGTTCTCGAGGAGCAAATTGCCGAGACCCAGCGGTGCCGAGGGATGTAGAGGGTCGGCTTCTGTATGGATATGGTGCGGCCACTCGACCATCATGCTGGGTCGGATAATCTTGTACTAGGGCTGTGGACGGCCTTTGTGGACCATGATGTCTAGAGATATTTTGAATCGGCCCAGGAGAAAAAGACCTGTGAGCAGAGACTAATGAATGCTGATGAGGCACCGAGGACGGCCGGGGTTGTTGCTGGTGGGAGGAAAATTGCGGGTTTGGCCTAGCCTCAAATACTTCCAGACCCAGATCCCAGAAAAGATCCAGGATGTGACGGTGGCCGTCCAGATCTTTGAAGCATAGCTGCACCGCAGTCTGTTCCTGTCTCTCCTGTTAGGTATCTCAATTGTCTAGTACTAATGGAGTCTTGACATACCCCTTGATCCGACGACCAGCGGATAAAGATGGAATTGTGGCTGTAATTCAGCAAATATTTTTGGTCGGGATCGATTCCTCTATCCAAGGACCCGAAGCTCAATTTTCGCTTCCTGGTCAGCGACGAAGCCGTATTTCAAGGGTTGTCCTTGACCTACAGCTGGGCCTTCTTGAGACGGCACAAGGAGAACATTGTTCGGGCCATATCTGGCTTTTGTACCGGAGCTATTTGCGCCGAAAAAATAGTTCTCCAATGTCGTTTCCGACTTTAGGGTAAGGGAGCAATTCCGAAGGTCGGAAACGCATCGCCAATCGGATGACGGTGTTCTCTGCCTGATCGAAGCAGTTTGCAGCTTGAACTCCCAATGCGTGGGTTTGGGCGGCATTTTGTCGGTTTGAGATCTGGCGTGTTGAAGTTAGTTGGGGACTGGCCAGCAGAGAATCTACTCGGAGGAGCAGTGCCGCGGCACGCTGGTGATAGACTGTTTGGTCTTGTGGGTTAGTGACGGAGTTAGTAAGTGTAGCAATAGCATTGATAGAACGGTCAATGGCTTAATCTCTCAAAGACACAGAAATGCCGGAAATAAGACGACTGGATGTTGGAGGATGCATAATGCTCAGAGAAGACAATGACAATCATTTAGGAAGGCATCACACAGGGGTCTTGCCCCATCTTCATCCAGTGTGGGGGGAAGGTGCAGCTCAATTGAAGCTAATCCAAATTGGGGAAGCATAGCTTTCTCTATCTCTACCTAAGGTACCTACATTAGGTACCTTATCAAGGGATCTTTGGGTCACGTGAAGATAAGACCCCAATTTTCAACGTCGCGACAAAACACGGTTGGTTCGTTGTTACCGGCGCATCATTACTGATCGCAAAGGGCCCAAACCTGCGCGACAGCACACACTGCCCTTGCCTCTCTGTGTGTTGCCGATTCCCGGACATTCATAATTACATTCAGTACAACCCTTGATTCACAACATCAAAGCCTCTACCCACTCACTGACTGTGTCTGCGACAATTCCACCTCGCACCCTGCGGCTTGTCTGGAGCCTCACTGACAGGCCCAGCCTTACCCCAAGCACAAGTACTCTCCCAACAGCTGTTAGTGTTCTCCAACTCTGAATGAGCTTGAAACAACTTCTTACAGGCCACGCACTAGATTCAAGATGTCGCCTTCAAAGGAGCCCGAGGTTGAGATGCACGCGATCGACCGAACTCCCGAATACGAAGAGTTCATGAACAAGCTCAAGGCATACCACCAGGAGCGAGGCACAACTCTTGAGGCGGAGCCCAAGGTCGGCCCGGTATATCTTGACCTGTACAAGACGTTCAACCACATCGTTGAGAATGGTGGCTATGACAAGGTGTCGGACGAGAAGCTGGCGTGGCGCCGGATGGCCGAGCAGCTTGGCATCCACTCGTCCAACGTCGCCTCGGCCGCCTTCTCCCTGAAGGAGAAATACTACAAGAATCTTGCCGCGTACGAGATCAAATTCGTCCACGGAAAGGAGCCTCCGCCAAAGGATATCTTGGAGGACGTATCAGCGAAGGGTGGGGGTCTGCTGTTCCGTACCAGAGAGAACTACAGAGGCAAGCGCGATAGTGGTGCGGTTGGCGACTCTGCTGCGGCCTCTGGCGACGATGCCACCCCGACTCGAGAACGTCCAACCCCAGACGCCGCCCCTCCGTCCAGTGTCAGGGCCTCCCGGGGCCTGCGCGAAGCCCCCCCGCAAAGGGTCATCTTCCAGCCAGACACTGGCCCGTCGAGGCCTACGCGCCACGCGTCTGGACAACAGCCGGCGCACGCCAGTACGCCCTCTTCATCGAACCCGGCTGGCGCCCATCACCCCCCTCCTCAACAAGTCCAACACACCCCTGTTCCCCTTCCCCATCAGCCGCGACCTACACGGGGTCCAAGCAGCAGCTTTAACCCGCCCAATGGCGAGAACACGTCGGCTGCACTTGACATGTACATTCCGCGATCGCTGCAACAACAGCCCCCGCAACAGCATGCGCTTCCCATGCGCCCCGTCGAGACTCCCGGCAACAACCCGGCTGAGTTCGCCCGCCGTCGGCAGGTGGCGCGCTCGCTCCTCGAGCCGCCTCGTCGCATCGGGCCCTACCCCGGAGGTAAGGCAACCAGGATTCTGGCCTAGATCTTTGCTAACCATCTTTCAGTGGGATTCGAGGGGCCGAACATTTACATTCGCTGTCTCATGTCTCTCCGCTCAAACATCTTTGCCGAGCAGCAGTTTGCCCTGTACCATCTCGTTAAGATCTCCTTTGAACGCCACGACAAGTTCAAATTTGAGGGGTTTCCGGGACTCAGTGAAGGTCTGGTCGAAAAGGTGCTCGAGGTCGGCAGTTACTTCTACAACGTCAAGTGGAAGATCTCCTGGGTGTCGCACGTCGCCGCCGACAACATTGACACCCTCGATGGCAACGAAGGAACCGACGACATCTTGGAGCGCATCGACAGCCTCGAGACGAAAGAGCTCAATGAACTCATCGTTCCCGCAGACCTTGCCGACAAGATGGTTCTTGTCAACGAAGCCGGCTTGACACTGAGAAACATGTCCCTGCTTCGTGAGAACGCTGCACACCTAGCCGAGTTCCTGCCGATCAAGGACCTCATCTGCATCGTCTTGAGCCTGCCCAAGCATGAATGGGTGGTCGAGCTCAAGCACGCAATGCTCGATATTGCCGAATCCCTGACCCCCTACATGGAGATCGACTCCCGCGACCCCTTGTACAAGGTCCTCATGTGGCAGCTGAGTGATTCTGACGACCGCGGTGTCATCCTCACGTCTCTCCGCGCCTTGGGTCGCATCTCGATGAACCTCGAGGCCACCAATAAACTGGATAAGGTGCCTTCCGCGGTGCTGGTCAAGATTAGCGAGCTGATGCTGCTCAACGACGACGAGCTTATGGACGCGTGCCTGGACTTCCTCTACCAGTACACCGCTGTGGTCAACAACGTTGACAACCTTGTCAAGTCGCTCAACTGCGAGCACCTGGTGCAGCATCTGGTGCGCCTTCTCTCCCACAACGCCAGGCGATACCAGGAAACGATACCCTTGCGGCCCGCGGCCAAGCCGCCCCAAACTGATGACCCTGCCGCCATGCCTGAAGATCTACTCCAGGAACTTCTCAAGCTGGAGGAACCTGAGCGCTGCAATCAATGGGTCAAGTGTTTCTTCGAGGAGGATAAGGACTCCTTTGTTACGCAGATCGCTGCTTGGCAGGCTTACCAGAACGCGTTTAAGACCGCACTCCAGAACGCAGGCCAACCGCTCATCACCCCAGCCGACTTCATTAGAAATAGTTGCTCCGTCTACAAGGGCTCCAAAGCCGAAGTCTGGCATGGCTCGGGCGCCCCCGGCGAGATGCAGCAAAAGTTCATCATCCATGGCATCCGCTGCAGAACCCAGCCCGTTGGCGTCGATGGCAAAGTCTTCCTCCGCTGTCTCTGGGACTCGGCGACTGGCCGACTGAATGAGAAGTGCGGCCACTTCTTCGGAACGAAGGAGACCATGTGGAAGCACATCGTATCAACCCATCTCAAGTGGACTCGCAACGACAAAGACGTCTTTGACAACACCGAAGAGGAGCTAAAATGCAAGTGGGCCGATTGCAAGAAGTACCACGAGGCGATCAAAATGAAGCGTGCCGAGATGAGTCATCACCTTCATACTCACTGCTGCCAGATCTTCAACGGCATCGCCATCAACGAGAAGAAGTACACCTCCGGATCTCACCCCGGCGACACCATGGTCTTCCAATACGAAGAGACGGCGTCGATTCATGACGAGCAAAACCCCGCCGCTGGGCCTCAAGCCGCTGGAATTCCCCTTAGCGCGGTGCTGATTCTTCGCAACATTGCCCGCAACGTGGTCAAGACTCCTGCTCAGGAGGACCTTCTCAAGCTGCACGAGCTCGGGGGCGAGGCCGGGGGCTGGAACGAACGCCTTTTCCGGACCTTACTGCCTCGTCTGTACGAGATCATGAGCGAGAACAAGCTTTTGGTACGTTATGCCCTGTATCTGATCCCGGGCGTCAGCTAACATGTCCAGGCCCCGTACATTGTGTCTCTCATTCGCTGGGCGGACTCGGGGAGAGACTTGTAGTACCGACCGCCCCAGCTTTGCGGTGAATCAATTCCAAGAAGAATTTCAAACCACGAGCCGGCATCCGAAACCTCGGACTTGGCGACATTCAAAGCGGCGCGTTGCTACGACAGAGAGGCTTCCAACTGCCAAGGTTAGCAGAATAATGGACACGAGAAACAAACTTTTTTTTTTCTTTACTTTTTGGGCCGGCAAATACCCAGGCGTTGGAGAGGACAGCCTCAATTTTTGCGATTGTGGGATTAGCGGGGCACATGACGTATTTTTTGCACTGCCCGACAGATGGATGCCCATCTCTTCTTTATGGACGTTGAAAGCTGCAAAGCCCATAATTACGGAAGAGCCGTCTCGCGAGAACAAGGGAGGCACAACAAGCATGGAACGCGACGGGCCAGGGACTCTGGGGACTTTGGGAACTGTGTGGATAGCTGAGTGATCAGGGTGACGCATCTGACGAGCAGATGACATCCACAATACTGTAGTGTAGATCAGACAGAAATGCCAAACATCGCGAAGTACAAAAATCGCATGTGCCGGTCTGCTCTCTGTGCACACCTTGTTAGCATTCCTGGTCTGTCGTCACCGAGGACCGGCCAGCCTCACAAGGTTACGCTCAACATTGGGCCCGCCCAACCTCGCCAATGAGCTCTAGCTGCAGGAAAAGCCAATCGACGCATTCCCGGTAAGGCTTAAAGTTCATCCTAAAAGTGCCTTTTTACCTCAGTCACCTCGCCTTACGTGCCCCCCCCTAAGGCTTCCCACATGATGGACACGGGAAGGACTGGGAAAAGGCCCGGGCCGAGGGCGAAAGGGGGGGAGGGCATCCTGCCGGATCGTGGCACCCGGTGGAAGGGATCGTCGGTCATGGGACCGAGCGTTCCACGGGCTCGAACGCGCATCGTACAACTACCCTGAAGCCTCACTGGCGACATTTGGGGGTGTTTGCCATGATTTGGCGCCGTTCGTATCGCCTCACGTTCAAAGAGCGCAAGTGTGCGACTCGGAAAGTTTACACGGCGAGGCGGCGTCATCGTCACGTCGAGCCGAGGACAATCACATGGGCACGGCCGGTATCACGTTGCAAGTCCGGAGCTGGCGCCAAAATTATAGCAAAGTGACACAGAAGACGTGTCTGGGATTCTATCCTGCGATCTGTCTCTCTGCCCGCATCTACCGGGAAACCCAGAGTCCAAGCCTGGTCTTTTTCTATCCTCTTGTGGGTTGTTCCCAAAAGCCACGACAAAGCCCAAAACCAGAAGAGAAGGTCAAGTCCAAGTCCCCCGATTTTTGGTTCGTTCCAAATGATCCATCCCCGTTTTTGAGACTCCTGAAACTGCCTTGCCTGCTGAAAGAACTCACTCGATGACGGAAAAAGGCCAAAGTGATTAGGTGCCGTGTGACCCTTGGCGCTGGGGGGTATAGTCCCGCGTTGTCGTAATCGACCGAAAGAAAGAAATGCATTGACACAAGGAAATCGGCACGAAGTCGCTGAAGTAGGCGACCATGTCGGGGCGGCGGTGCTGAATCCACGGGTACCATGTTTGGGCAGGGCAAACATACCGGGAGTGCGGATCAGCGAAGCCCCTCATCGTAAGGCTGCGTGACGTTGGCCGAAATTGGCTGCGAAACGTCCATGACGATGACAGATGAAGACTGGAAGCTGGAAAACTCGCCAGATTCGTGCAATGTCCTCCCAGCCGCGCGGGGCTGAGAAGACGTCCCTGCGCACCAGCTTAGTAGCAGGTGTAGCCACCGTCGATGATGACGTTGGAGCCGGTCATGAAGCTGGAGGCATCACTGGCCAGGAAAACGCAGAGACCGTTGAGGTCGTCGACGCTACCGAGACGGTCCTGGGGAGTGAGAGACTTCCAGATCTTCTTCTGGGCGTCCAGGGCAGGGACGCGGTTGAGGGCAGTGTCCATGTAACCAGGGGAAATGCAGTTGACACGGATGTTGTACTTGGCCCACTCGGCAGCAAGGGACTTGCCGAACTGGATGACACCAGCCTTGGAGGCGTTGTAGCAGGACTGCTCCTGGGGGTAGTTGACGATGCTGCCAGACATGGAAGCGACCAGAATGATGGAGCCAGGCTTGCCAGCCTTCATCATGGCGCGACCAACAGACTGGGACATGAGGAAGGAGCCAGTCAGGTTGATGTCAATGAGACGGCGGAACATGGCGGGGTCGTAGGTCTCGGCCTTGATGTTGGAGCTGTTCAAAGACGTGTGTTAGTGGGGCAAAGGGGGGAATGTTGTGCATTTTGTGCACATCACAGTATGGGGCAGAATGGGGAATGACGTACTCGGCGATACCAGCAGAGTTGACCAGCACATCGGGAGCACCGTAGAGCTCGACAACAGAGTCGACTGCAGCGTTAATGGCGGCACCGTCACGAACATCCACCTTAAAGAAGGTGACGGGCAAGCCAGTCTTCTGGTGCAGCTCAGCAGCGGCCTCGTCGCCCAGCTCCTGGTTGGCGTCGAAGATGACCAGGGCCTTGGCACCGGCCTCAGCGCAGGCACGAGCCATGTAGTTTCCCAGACCACGCGCACCACTGGAATCAGTCAGTCAGGTATTCCTTTTTTTTTTTTTTTTTTTGGGGGGGGGGGGGCCAAAAAAACCAATTGCAGTGAAAAACTTACCCAGTGACGATGATGGTCTTGCCCATGACAGACAGCTTCTGCATCATGGGAGGCATCGAGTCGTAGGTCTTGCGGGTGAGAGGGACAACATTGTCGTTCTCAGGAGCGGGAGTAGGGGTCTCGGTGGGAGGGCGAGAGTCGTGCTCGCGGACGGGAATCGAGAAGTGGTCCGACTGACCAGTGCCCTTGGCGTCGGGAGCGTAAACAGAGACGGGGATCTCCTTCTCGCGAACGACGTCGCTCTTGAAGGCGCGAGCAGACACAGAGAAGGGACGGGCAGCCTGGGTGCGGATAGCGACGCGGGGAGCGAAGCGAACAAGGCGAAGGGCAGATCGGGCGGCGGCCATTGTTACTGCTGTGTGGTGGTGAAGGGGTCAAGATGCGAAGGTTTCTTGGGCAGGCGGGAGGAGAGAGAAAGTGAAGGTGCTGACGAGTAGACAGAGAGGCAGGAAAGTCTGTGACCGGTGGTGTAGGCGCGAAGATGGGAAGTTTGCGCAGAGGTCAAGCTTGATGGGGGTAAGGGAAGGAAAATGGAATGGAATGTGGGTGGAAGAGGGCAGGTCAAAGAGGTGCGAGCAGGAGCGCGTCCAAGTTGATATAGGTCCGAGGGGGAGGGAAGGCGTGGCCCGTGTAGGCAAGGTAAGCTCAAGAGGGAAGTGACCGACGGGCGAGACGGCGAGGTGAGACCGTCAGGAGAGCTTGGGAAGGTACGACTGGGACTGACTGCAAGGCAAGGTACCCAGCTGAAGAAGGTACGGCAGCCAAGGTACGAGGGGTGGTGAGGAAGGAACGGGGCAGCTACGGTGAAGTGTTGCCGGTTTGGCAATCTGGCGCGGGCTTAGCTGGAGGGAAGGCGCCAGGGCCGTCCGGCCTCCGTATGTGTACCATCCTCACCTCGAGAAGAGGTAAGGTACCAAGACAAGGTAGCTCAGAGGACCTTCCTAGTGTTGGCAGAGCTGTGACGGACGTGGAGAATCTGGGAGTGGCGTGCGGCGATTGCGGAACCGCTCTAGTGTCCCAGGCCCCGGTTTTTTCTTTTTAAAAAAATATGTCACCAAGAAATTTCCCTGCTGTTGTTGGAGCTCATGTGGGTGCGGCCGGTGAATGGGATTGTTTCGGCCGGTCAGGATGTGATGGGATGAGATGGGCAATTGGAGATCTGGACACACCCATTCGGTTCTGCTGTTGCTCTGCTACCGGGGTGGACGCCCTTCTCTTGCTTGGGATTGGGGGGCAACGGCATGCACAGCGACGGGCACACACCCGGGCGGCATTGTCATTGGGGGGCAGTCCACTGTTCGGCGAGAAAAGATGCCCCAGAGGCGGTGGAATAGCAGGGCCATGCGACTCGAAGGGTCCCCGGCAGGCCTGGTACGGCTGGTTTCCAGTCGGCGTGCCCTAAAATGAGGTACCTACCTAACGTATCAGCACACCACCATGCCCCCTCGTCCATCTCCAATCTGGCCGTGGCTCATCGAATCTGGGTTGACGGTGACGGTGACGGGTCCGGGACTCCAGCGACTGGGAACTCTGCCACGGGCGGCGCTAGCGAGGGGGAGTGGGGTGCGGTGCAGCGTGCAGGTGAGGTGGGTGGCGGCTACTCCGTCCGTCCTGCCCGTCAAGGCCGCGACCTGCGTGCTGTGACGCTAATGCAGAGCCCGCCGTAGCGTTAAACTCCTCCATGCAAGCCCACCCTACCGTAAATAAGGGTCGGGTACGGAGTCCCTTAGATAGGTTTCTAGCGTTTATTAAGGTACGGCATAAGGTAGGTACGTCAGATGCCTTCTCGTCCCTGCCTAGGTATCTGATCTGGCGTCAAGTCTTCAGGGCCTGCTGTCCACACGGATGGTCCCTGGCGTCGTCCTCAACTGAGGTGCATAACAGACACTAGACCATATTCGGGACGCCACAGTGGTCGCTAAAGACTTACTAAGTATCTTAAAAACTTAGTAGTTTACTATCTACTTAAACACCTTTATAAATAACTACTAAGGTTAAATAATATAATATATTATAAAACTTATAAATAACCTCTATAATTTACTAGAGAATATAAAAATAAGATCTTTAGTTATCTTTTAAATAAACTAAACTAAAATTATACTTTTAAATTATTATAGTTTATAATATTAACTATTCTATTTATATTTTTTAAACTTAAAAAAAAAAAATTACTAAATACCT
>JAOWMA010000076.1:0-172186 GCA_025962755.1 Colletotrichum tropicicola
CCCCCCCCCCCCCCCCCCCCCCCCGCCGCCCCCCGCCCCCCCCCCCCCGCCCCGCCCGGCCCCCCCCCCCCCCCCCCCCCCCCCCCCCACAGAATTAGGCTGGGGAAGCCCTTTGGCTGAGGAATTGATTCTCAAGAGGACTATTTGACCAAAAGGAATCGGGATGGGGTTTGGTAGGACAACCAGATAATCTGGGTGAAAGGTGGAAATTACGATTAATAATGGTACCCCTAAATACCAAGTCATCCAGGCAACAATTCATACCAAGTTTCCCCTCCAGGAATATGCGCAGTCTGCAGTTTGATCCCTTGAAGACGATATATTACTGGTCGCCAAAGGCCTCGTGCACTCAGGAGAGAGGTATGGAAGGGAACCTACGTCCTTTACCCTGGCGATGTGGTCTGTGGACTTGGTTTCCATTTGTATACCACCAACTTTAGACTGTGTATACTTGCTTTCTGTGTTCTGCCCGTTAAAGGTTGTATTGAGCCGCTCACCGTCTCTTGTAATTGACATACCTAGCACTTTTCATTCACGCGTCAGAACTCTCGTTTGTAGAACACTGACGCGTACATGTAGGAAGTCATTTCCATGCGGCTTTTGAGACACTGGGCTTCTCGTGAATACGCTTTTCATATGGTAATGTTAAATCATGCAGCTAAGGTATCCAATGAAGACGATCCTGATTACCTCGTTGAAAGATAATTTGAGATGAGACTGGGCTGTCTGAAGCACCGTCGACAGCACCGTCGGGAACGCTCCACTCAGTGCACTGAACACATGGAGGGTATAGAGCCTCCTCTTTTAGCCCAGGACCAAGTGAACCTTCCCAGTCTCGTGGCTTTCCCACGCATCTCTGAAGACAAAACCTGACGCCTTGCGATAAGCCACGCCATCCCTCCATTCAACCCAGAGCACATTGTAGATCTCATAGTACCCTTGACTGATACCTGTCTCATTTTCCATGGTTGCCAGTTCGGATTTCCCCTTTGCTGCGTTTCTCTTCTTCCACTGGTTCTCGTCATCCAATGGATCTCGATCAACGTCAAGACATGGGACTCTGATTTTTGCCCGAGAGATGGCAACGAGCTCGACCTTGGGATGATCATCGGTTTCAGGCCCTGCGAAGTGAGATCTGTCATCCTCGTGATGAAGCGATAGCTTTCCACATATATCTCCAGCACTGTCCAGCAGCCTGACGATGTAGAACTCGTAGAGGTATTTGATCCAAGCATCCATGTCCAGTTCCGGAACCACCGGTGTCGGGTGGTTTGCCACGGCAGTAAACCATCCTCTCAGGGTCTCGCAGGAAATGTATGGCGTCTGTGGCTTGGCAGGGGATAAAGCCCGCTCGTCGGCCGTGTTCAAAGGTACTGGAAGCCAGAAGCATCTGTCGGGGATAGTCGAGTGCCGGTAAACATACTTGCCTAGGCCCTCGGGAGGGTCGATGTCTATTTCTGTTTCGTCATCCTTGCCAGGCAGCCGGGTTTCCATTCTCCTCATGTGATCATGCTTATCGCACTGATACTCTTCCCTCTCCCAGGCATTCGGAAGTTCCAAGGTTGAATCAGTGGAGCTCTCTCTTAGTTGAAACCAGGTCGACCGAATGGGGCGCTTTGTATCCGCGTCAGGAGTCTCGTGCGTGTACCACTGGGTGATGGGAATGGTCCTCCTCCCGTAGTCCCCGAGCTCAAATGTCTCCTCATGCGTCATGTCAATGGGGTTGCCCTCCCAGCTCACCCATGACCAAGAAGGCAAGCAGGACGCCGGATCCAGCAATTGCTTGGAGGATAGTCTTAGCTTTGAACTCGGACTTATAGCCGACAGCCTCCAAGCTAAAGCGGCGTCGAAACACCGTTCGGGTACGCCATATAGAAATCCACCCGGAAACGAACGCTCGAGAACTTTCAGAAGTCCACTGATACCAGGCAAGGCATCTTCAGGGTACGTCAGATTTCGCACGCTGTATTCGCTGAAAAGCTGGTAGAGTAACTGATACTGAGGGGTAATCGTAGTCAATAATCTCAGCAGGCGGTATTCCAGGCTGTGTTGTGATTCCTCGGGGTCTGTGCCGCGTTCGTAGACGTCTTCATCCCATCTAGTACGTGCACACTGCCAGTACATTTGGCCATGTGTGAATAGCAGGCATCTTTTTGAAAGAAGATATTCTTGGAAGGTCCACCCGCGGCGGAAATATTCTGCACGATTCCCCCTGTAGAGATTTGTCCTGGGTTCTTTGCGAAAGATGACTGTTGCGTCCCCGAGGGCCGGGATCACGGTTTGTTTGAGGTCTCGAGGTGACGAGATACCGCTGAGGCCACGTATGCCGTGTTCGGCGTCGCCATCGGTAGCAACGATCGTCAACGTCGCTGAGGCGTAGATGTTCCCCATCAAGCCTAGCTGCTCTCGGCGGTGGTCCAGATCATCCTGAACTATACAGACTCGATCTACCCAGAGATAACGCTCATGCAGAGCCCGAACAAGTTTCATCGCGTCTCGGATAGTCCTGGGCAAGTCGGCTCCAAGCTGGCCTGGTTGAAGAGAGCCGGGCGTCTGAAGTGCACCCACCAAACGGCTCTCGGTTCGGAATCCGTATGGATCCCCCCATCTGTAACTCAAAGCGAGATAACTGGCGATTCCTGTGCCGGGAACAAGGCAGTCGTCGACCGTGTCGATGAGCCATGCTGGTGACACGGGAGGGATCCCGAGTGGATTGCAGCATTTTTCGCCGTGTTGCACGTGGCAGTCTCTTTTCCACTGTTTGGCCAAGTCTAGATCAATCCACTCTCGGTCCAGGATTCGGCCATACCCAAGTTGGTCTTTTCTGGACCTGCCTAAAAGGAGAGCCCAGAGGGTCGAGATACCACTGGGGGCCGACACACCCACCTGACAATGAGGGTTGACGGGACGCTTGGAGAAGTTGATGCTCTGTGGCTTCGATTCAGAACGGGGATCCTGTTGGCTCTCTTCGCTTTTGATTTCAGTTCTCTGGTGCCACCCGTCGTTGCTCTCGCTCTGGCTGCAGTGGTCCTCGGAAGCCTCCCATGGATATGGGTCGTACGCTTTCAAGATGGTTCGAAAAAGGGGATCGTGGTCTGAACAAGGAATTTTGATGCGTTCGTCATCCACAGAGACTGATTTGAAGTAGTACTCGGGTGTCGTCAGGATCTTTCGCAAGTGGAAGCAGACAATGCAGCCCTCGCAGTCATCGTCCGAAGATGAAGCGACGGAGCTCGTGTCGAAGCCAGATGAATCCATGACTATTACTGATGGCAATACCGGCGATGCTCAGAAGCGAAGATTGCTTGTAGTATGAATGAGAATGCTTTTGTGACGGGAGCTGTTATCTTCTGCTACGAGAAAGATATGTCTCAGGAAAGGTATTGAACGGGCTGGGCAGCCTGGCGATGGTTACTCCGCTTGCCAAGGCTGCTTATGGCTTTCAGCGATCGGTTTCGATTGGATATAATCGATGACTGATGCATGAACAATACATGTATGCGCCCACCCTGCATGCTGCTCGTTGCGCTTTGAGTGCAGAAATTGGGGGCTGAATGGCCATGCGGATGGTGGCGGAAGAGGCAACTCCTTCGTTATCACCGTTTGAATACCAAAATACTTCATAGGCATGGTTCAGAATCACCTGCTTATCCACTGAGACGTCGTATTTTGTAGTTTTCGAACCGGACACATTTGAGTTGATGCGCGATATCGAACCCTTTGTGGGTGGGAGACAGTTGAGGACTACAGCAACACCTCGGCCTTTTGGCGCTCCATAAACCAGAGGCGAACCACCGGACGCCTCTTCGAATCTTGAAATAAGGCGATTGCGTCTGACGTCATCGCATGTTATTTCTATACATTCTGACTGGCTCCGATACCCATGCCGTGCTCAAGTCACAGCCCCTGTGCCCGCCCCATCGCAGTTTTGCGAAGATGCGCAAAACTTCAGTTCGTTTTTGCGGCCTACAAGTGGGCGAGATGCGCCGCCGACTGATGCGGCTTCCCTTGACACTGCAGACTGTTAATCTTCCTACGGCAACTACTTTCTTGAGTCCGCGCCAAGTGCTTTCATTCTGCCATGGCTTCTATCCACGACGAACAGGATCATGTCGCCGCCCTGGGACCCGAAGACCAGCCGATTTCAATACGGAGGCCACTTGTGGAGATGTTTCCGACTCCCCCGGTATCCGTAGTCGAATCTCTGCAGTCCGTCACGCATAACAGTGTACCTCCGTTTCACGATGACGACGACTCCAGCGAGGCACCGGGACAGATTGCACCCCCGGGGATGAGACTACGAGTCGCGGCGATGCTCTGGGAAGATGAAGGCTGCTTTTGCTTTCAAGTCGAGGCGCGAGGCATATGTGTCGCGCGCAGGGAGGATAACCACATGATCAACGGAACGAAGCTGCTCAATGTCGCTGGGATGACTCGGGGAAGACGTGACGCGTTGCTCAAGGCCGAAAAAGTTAGGAATGTGGTCGAGGTTGGCCCAATGCAGCTCAAGGGTGTTTGGATTCCATACGAAAGAGCGCTGGATTTTGCAAACAAGGAGAAGATAACCGATATTCTGTATCCGCTTTTCGTCCACAACATTGGAGCGCTGCTGTACCATCCCAGCAACGAAACTCACCTAAATCAGGTCATGATGGCTGCAGAAGAGCGTAAGCAAAAGGTGCAGAGTGGTCAACCCCAAGGATACACGGCCAAGTCGGTGCCCGAATCATTGCCGACCTCCTCATCTATGCCAACAACGCTAGCTCCTTTCGGATCTCGTTGCGGAACTCCTCCTCCATCGCCAACATTGTCCGCCACAGAGGTTTTCAGGCCAACTATGGACACTCCCATCATAGCTCCTTTCCATCCGAGCGACTGGGCCGGTCACATTGGTCAGCCACGATTTTCGACAACAGCCCACAATAGATCCCCGGGAACATCGATCTCTCCGTCGACCGAATCATGCTCATCCGAGGGCGAAGAGTCCGCCGTGGGGCCAAAGCAGGCCCTGCTCAACAGGCTTATGGACTACTTCTACTCCATTTTCTCCAATTGTCCCACCAACCGACCGTCTTTTACGTCTCATGGACCTGGAGTGAGTGAGCAACGCCACAACACCGCGCATCTGATTACACAAAGCTCAGGCGTGTCTCCGGCTGAGCACAGTCAAAGGCGTCGCCAGAAGCGGAGAGCCGACGAAGACGAAGATGGTGGGGGAGGCGAACGGCCGCCTCCCAAAGCAAGAAAGGTTGACGACCATCACGAGAACCCCGATTCGCGACTCGCCTGTCCTTTCTTCAAGAAGAATCCCGTAAAGTACCAGCAGCGCGGGTCCTGCACCGGGCCCGGCTGGACGACGGTCCGTCGTGTCAAGTACGTATATCGGACGCCCAGGTAGATCTTGTAACTGGCGTGATTACTTAGGGAGCATGTCTACCGCAATCATGCCTTGCCGATATCATGCCCACGCTGTCATGAAGAGTTCGAAACCGACCGGCTCAAGGACGAGCATTTCAGAGCAGGCGAACAGTGCGATGTGAGAGAACAGGTATTTGTTGAAGGCATGGACTCGACGCAAAAGGAGCTGTTGCGCAGTCGGAAGCGTGCGCACAAATACATGACAGAGGCGGACAGGTGGAATGAGATGTATCTCATTCTGTTCCCCGACGCCAACCCGACTCGCCTTCCTAGCCCATGTAAGCCAATATCTATCTAACGGCACTGAATTTCTTCTCACGACGTAGCAGATTATGAGTATCCTGGATCAAGCTCTGCGGCCAGCG
Source organism: Colletotrichum tropicicola (assembly GCA_025962755.1). Taxonomy (NCBI): domain Eukaryota; kingdom Fungi; phylum Ascomycota; class Sordariomycetes; order Glomerellales; family Glomerellaceae; genus Colletotrichum; species Colletotrichum tropicicola. The sequence continues at coordinate 5,784 of JAOWMA010000076.1, forward strand.
ACTCGCCAGAAACGGAGTTCTCGCGATACGAACAGTTCCTACGAAGAGAGCTTCCGACCTACGTCCAGCGGCAACTGGAGGTCCGCATCGAAGAGCGCTTGAACCCCATCGAAGAAGGTCTGAGAAGCGAGTTGGTCGACATCATACGAGACACTCAGATCCATCTATTCAATACTTATCGATCGTTGCGTTCTTCGCCCACCGAGGTTCCTCCAATAGAAACGTCAACGAACGTCGGTTCAGACGCTGGTCGTGCTGGGGCGAGAATCGAGGGACCACAACAAGTGGAGGACGTCCTTCAGACATTCTACCAGCCACCTCTAACGAGCGAAGCTTGGGTGTTGGATGACTTCAACGGCCTCTTGTTTGACTTTTCGGGGATGCCGCCAGAGTCTGTCGACTTGGACTCCGGCTATTGGTCGGTGCCTCCGGCGGAAGCCAAGAAGGAATCGGATTCTGAGAAGGGTGGATTCAACCCCTCTTGATCATTGTTCAATCATGTACTTCCATACGAATGTTTGAATCAGATACCCATGTATGGTATTGATAACCTCATTTGGCGCCGTCCATGAGTGGCCGCCCCCATCCTCAGAGTCACGACCAAGATTTTGATCACAAAAAGGCCTACTTGAGAGCCAATTACCTCCAATTATAACATGGAACTTACAAGACGGATATCCTACAACTGCGGCCCGCGACGTCATTCCCGACGCAGCCTCCTCTGTTGCTTGGTCGATACTCAGCCATCTCTCTGTAATGAGAACATGACCTAATCCGAGGTCTTTGTAACCAAGTCGTTGAACGAATATGAATCGTACCTTAGCCTGAAAGAACAGCCTCTGGCGGGCCGTCTACCCCGCTTTCGTGCGTCATGCGACTCGACTGCCCGGCCGAATCCAAACCAGGCAACCAAATGCTTCCGACGCGGAGTGCAACCAACAAGAGACTCAGGAATCGGTGTGCCGGTGTCTTATTCTGACTAATCAACAACATCAGATATCTGGAACTTTGGGTCAAAGTGAGCGGGACTTTTATCAACTCACGCTTCGACAAGATCAAGCCACACACTCTTCCACCTGAGACCGACCCAGTTGACTTTCATCGTCGGCCAAGCAAAACAAAACAGCACCACCTTACCTCCACAGCGCCCTCTCACACCATGGCTCGCACCAAGCAAACAGCAAGGAAAAGCGTCAAACCGCTGACAACCTGGACGCGCTTCCACCTCCCGCGGGAGCAGGAGTGGCCGACCTGGTCCGTAGACCACGACGACGTCCACGTCGGCCCCCTCGTAGACGTGCCAGGCTGTATGGGAACACTACTACTAGGGAGGATGGTCGATAATCCCGAGCAGGCCGCCTACATCATCAATGAGCGCCCCAACATCACCTGTCATAAGAGACAGCACGAGTATTATATATATGTATATACTCACCTAGTCGTGAAAACCTCGCCATAGACTGGGCCTCGCTGGATGACTTGAACAACTTCCAGTCCTCGCCCGCCTGCGCAGAGTTCCTGCGGAACCTCCCCGAAGCGCCGCCCATCGAGTCCGGCTCGGCGCTGATGAACCTGACCCTAGACGACACCTTTAACCCCTCCTCGTCGTCTCGCTTCGACGTTGAAACACACCGCCGGGACCCCGACACCCACGGTAGAAGCAGGCCGCGTAACACTCACCACGTTCTGCGTCCCGCGCAAAGTCGACAACCCGTTCGTCATGTGGCGCGACGACTTCAAAATGCCCTTCTGCGGCTTCGTCCCCCGCGGCTCCAAGTTCACGACGCGCACCAACTTTTCTTGGTGCCAGGTCTTGGCCGTGTGGTTTCTGGTGCTCGCCGAGGACGATACGATGGCGGCGAAGAAGTTTGGCGGCACGCCGGAGCAGACCCAGGCCCAGATGCAGACGGATGATCAGATGCAGGTCGATGACCAGATGCAGGTCGATGACCCCGGCCGTACAATCTTCTGCCACTTCTTCCTCTGGCGACCCAGGTTCGGCGGCAGCCCGGAGCAGGAGGATGTCTCGGCGGCGGACCCGCAGGCGAGGGAGTCGTGGCGGGAGGCCGCGGCGCGCGTGATGCCGCCGGCGACGGCCTGGGAGCAGGAGCGCTGGGACCTCCGGGACGTGCCGCGATTCTTTTCCCCCGAGCCCGAAATGGATCCCGAAGAGGCCGCGTACGATCGAGAGCAGGAGAAGCTCCTTCAAGAATACCTCGAGTTTCATGGCTTTAAAGCCGGTGAGAGGGGGCGATGAGACTATGGCTCAGACCAAAGGTTTCCGTGTACAACACTTCGTACGGAGGACGTTATCGGCCTGGAAACAACCCGAAATTGATAGCTTAGTTCATTCCAGTAGGAAGACAGCAACCCGCAACTGCACGAAAAAGATGAAGATCACTACTTTGCATCATCATGGGCGGTCAAGATTGCATCACGAAAGAGGCTGCCGATGGATGATTATTCCTGTCTTCTGCAATGTTTAGCGAGTCCAGATGTCTGCTCTACCTCTGGCTAGGCCCAATATATCCTGCTGATCAAGGTCACCGAAAGCCGACCCAGTCCGGACACTCTCATCTTCATCTCGGTACCATAAGTCTTGTAGCAGTCCAGCCGTGGGACTCACCTACAGCGGGGGCCGCCGAAAACACCAAAGCATTGGACCAAGACTCATTCAAAGGGACGTAAGATATCTCCACCTTGTGCTTGCCGTCTAGTGCGTTTCTTAAACACGTGACACTCGGCCTAGTCAGGTATCCAGATGGTAGATCAGTTCCAGTCTGGCGGGTTGAGTGATCGACGCCAACGTCGTGGGGCGGAGAGGAACCACAAAACTCCTGCAGGACCAGCCAGTTACTTGAACAGATACTAATTGCTATTATTATTAAGGCCGCGGCGCTTCTTTTCTACTCCCACCATTGTTCTTCCATCATGATATACAAAAATGCCGAGTGTATGTATGCTGCAGAAGCCGTGTGAGTGTGCATGCGCTGCGTGGGGTGCGCGCGCGTCCAAGAAAAATGGTATAGGCCGTTTCCGTACGGTTGATACCGTCAACCCCAACCTGTCATCATCTCAAATCAAATGTCTTGACTCCATTGTCCATGTATAATGCCAGGTTTAATCAACAAACACCCATCAACAAACACCCCCCTTCTCTCGTATTTCCTCTACCTATCATCCGCCTCTCCCTCCATATGTACAAGTTTGGCATCGGCTAAAGTCGCTACCAGTTACAGAACATAAAGTAGTGATTGATGAACAGGTTGTAGACGTTGATGATGATTAGCGGCAGAGGGTGGTACCAGGTGAAGCCGTTGAGCAGGCGCCACGTGACAACGCCGACCATGGCACCAGTGACCATGATGGTCCAGATGATGCAGAGAAGACGCATGTTGCGGTACTTGTTGCTCTTGTGAGCCTTGGCGTCGCCCGAAGCAGCCCATAGAAGCTCAATGTTGAAGAGGCGGTCCTTGATGGCAGTGAGGTAGGCGTAGCTCTGAATCGTGACCACGTGCTGGACATTGAAGCCATACTTGGCCTTGGCCCAGACGCGCATGAGGATAACACCGTAAAGAATCGAGGGGATGGCAAAAGCAAGGTTCCAGAACTTGAACCACTCGGGGCGAATGGCGAGCAGGAGAGTACCAGCGATAGGGGCGAGGAAGATGTTGAGTGAGACAGCAGAGTAGTAGAGAAAGCCAGAAAGGTAGCAGATCTTCTGCATCAGAGTGAGTTTCGAGACCCAGAAATGGCCGTTGGTCAAGAGGGTCGTAGATCCACGAGCCCAGCGCATCTGCTGGGAGAAAAAGGCGCGGGGGGAGTTGGGGCAAACACCGGTGGCGAGGCAGAGAGGAATGTACTTGACCTTCCAGCCACGGTCGACGGCGCCGAATCCAGTGTGGACGTCCTCGGAAAAACCGATCTCGGCCGTTCCGCCAACCTCCACCAAAGCCTCGCGGCGGTAGAGCGCGTTGCTTCCTACGCAAATGGAAGCGCCCCATCTGTTGCGATTGACCTGAACAACGCGGTAGAACAGCTCCTGCGTGGCACCGGCACCCTGCTCAACCCAAGTTTGGTCGTCGGTGACGCGGAAATACTGGGGGCTCTGAACAAGGGCCGTCTTCTCGTCGCCGAGGTGCTCCACAATCAACTCCTTCACAAAGTCGGGGCGGGGGCAGAAGTCGGCGTCGAAGATGGCGAAGAAGTCTCCATTGGTTCTGGCAAAAGTCCATCGGAGGTTTCCAGCCTTTCGGAGGCGAGGGCGATCGTCGCGGACAGAGTAGTTGAAACCGTACTTCTCGGCGAGCTCGCGGACGAGGTCTGAGGCGCTGTCGTCCATGACATGGACCTGAAGCTTGGAAGCGGGCCAGTCGATCTTGACAATGTGCTTGTAGGTGTTCTCGAGGATCTCCAGCGGCTCCGAGCAGCAAGGCAGGAAGATGTCGACGGTCGGAGCATTCTCCTCGGTGATGGGGAAGCGCTCAGCAAGTTCCAAGTGAGCTTTGTAATCCCAGTCTCTTCCGATGATACCGACGGCGTACGAGATCAACAGGTAGATGCACATGGCACCGGCGAAAACGCCATACCAGTAGAAGGCCGGGGCTGAGAGTGCAAAGAGCCACATACCGGCGCCGAGCGAGAGAAATGAAAAGACGCCAAAAACGTAAAGAAGGATGCGGTTGGTGTGGACGTAGGTGAGCTTCTCAGTGTCGTTCGGGCAGGTTGGTAAGATCAAAGGCGGCTCTTCCTTGGGGCAGTAGGTTGCGCGGAAGCGGTTATACAGGCGTTTGGGAAACGATTCGCCTGATGAGGGCGGGAGAGCGGTCGTGTGCGTCTCCTTTGCCTTCTCGGGGTCGGAAAGTACTGGCGGGACATGGCTGGCCTCGACGTCGGTTTCTGACGACGAGTGCTGGTGGCCCTTTTCGCTGTAGACCTCTCTAGCCAGCGGTGAAGGCTCCTGCTGCGTGGTCAGTCTTGGTTCCTTTGGCGCTTTGGCTTGCGGCAAGGCAGCGCAGCAGACTCACAATCTCGGGGCGACTGAGGCGGTGGTTTGAGGTCGCCCAGCTCGATCTTTGGCCTACTCTGTCCGGGGCATCTGTCGGGGAGGGGCCATGGATGGCATTCTGCATGAAGTCAGCCTCGGGAACGCGCCCGTCACACTGGAGCATGGTTTCCACGTACCACAGTGAAGGTCGAATCGCTGGCGAGCGATGCGGCGGCGCTGCTATCATTGTCGGTGTCGAACGGGTTTGAGCCGAACGGATTATTCGGGGGCGTCAGGCCCGAGTCGGGGGATTCTCCCCGCGGCGTGAAGGGACGCGACATTACGGTATTAGAGGCGGTGACCCGGGAAGCAACAGAGAAGATTCCTCAAACGGTCGAGTCTGAGGAAAAAGCGAGAGATTGATTCTGTTGGCGGCGAGACGAACGCGCCAGAGGGGGAAAGAGGCAAACAAAACGAGCTTCAAAGAGTCGATGCACTCCCCGTAACGTTGGCCTTGATACGGGCAAGGGCGTCGGGATAGCGAGGGCGTGGAGCGCAAGCCGAGACAGCGAAGCCAAAAAAGAAACCCAAAAACAGCAAACGTCGTCAAGCGAGCGACTGAAGACGCGAAGGTGAAAAAGTGGTGACGGGCCTCGGGGGGGCTGTGGCCAAAGTAGCGAGTGTAAGGCGGCGACGGCGACCAACAACCAGCCTCTGCGATAGCGAGCGGACGGAGGCAGAAGAAGTTTGTCACTGGCAAGCCACCCGGTGGATGGGGGTTGGGGAGTGGGAGGAGGCGTAGGGGAGGGAGAGGTAAGGTGGGCGGAGGGGAGGAGGAAAGACAGAACGAGTGTCGATAGTGAAGGAGGTGAGGTGGTGAGGTGAGGTGGAGGTGAGGTGAGATGAGATGCTGATAGTGAATGTGCCCCCAAGATGGCAGGAGCCGGCAGGAGGAAGCCACACCCGCACACACACACAAAAGCAGAAGATTCAGAGACAAGGCAGGTACGAGTGAGTCCTGCCCTCCTCCCCTCCTGCCGCCTCCCAGCAAGCCGAAGCCCAGCTGCCCAGATAATCGTGCAGGGATCGATACGGTACGGGGCCTGAGCCTCTCCATCTCTACTGGTCCAATATTGCCCGGGCCGCCGCTTCATGGGCGTCCACAGCCCTTGCCATTGCCATTTGCGGAGGGAGTGCAAGCCCACTTGATCATGGGCACCGAGAACATGGTGAGCTGGGCCGTTGGAAAATAGACTCGTCGATTGGGTAGCGGCGTGGCCTCTGGCCTGCTTAGTCTCGGGCGCCGTGGCAGTGGCCCGACATGGGACTCTGTGACATCAGTGCCAAGGTGAAGGCATTCTGCTCGGAGCCGGCTGCATTTGCACAAATTACTGAAAGCAGCCAAGAACAGGCTCCACAGCGGAGGTCGAGGATGTGAGGTTCCATCGTGATGAAGCTGCAGAAGAGTCTAATCTAGGTAGCTCGGTTTAGGTCACTGCTGCGTGTAGGGGGCAGCCGGGCAGGGGAGGAGGCCATCGACGGGACGGACGAGAAAGAAAGAGAAGAGACAGGGGAAGAGGACCCAAGAGAGGAAAACAGACCAGGGCAGGGGCGAAACAAACAGGTGAGAGTGAGAATGCCCAGCAGAGGCAGAAAGGAAACGCTGGTGCCTTGGAGTGGAGCTATCAAGGCCGCATCACATTGCCTCGCATTTTGGAAAGAGCATCGATTTCTGAAGGCAGGCAGGTGCGGTGGGATGCTCCACGAAACGGAAGGAGCAAAAGTAGCATTGCGGGATGCAACTGTCTGCCTTACCTCAGTTACCTTCCGTACCTTACCTTAAGGTAAAGTACCTTAGGTAAGGTAGGTAGGTACCTTGTCTGGGTGACTTGAGGCGAGTTGCTGCGTGGGCACAACGGGCAGACAGCCGCCAGAGAAAGGGGATGGGGGATAAAAGAAAAGACACCGTCATCATCGCCCCCAGGGGGATCCGGAACCCTGGCCGGGGATTATCGACTGTCCGAGCTGCCAGCAGCGGTCTCCTGCTGCTTTGCCCACTTCCCTGTTGGTTTCTTCGGAGGTTTGTTGTGTGCTTATGCGCGGCAGCAGAAGGAGAATGGCGAAAAAGAAAGAAAAAGAGCCGCCAAGCGGGCGGACGCGGACGGTGGTGGAAGGAACATTGCCATCTGGCCATGGACAGGGGGGTGCGGTCTGCTAGCCTCAACCACCTCGCGGCTGCCCAGGCCTTGATGGTAGGTGGACGTAAGGACGACAGGCAACAGCAGGCAGGTGCAGCTGCGGTTGCACGTTGCGGCTGCAGCCAATCTGGGCCTTCCCAGATCACAGCAAGGAACCCCCACCCTCACTTTTTGGCTGTCGTTCCTTCCTTCGGCGCTGGTAACTCGCCGTCAACTGAGTCCCTGCCCTTTGCAAAAGGTACTTAGGAAGGCACGTACCACTTACACCAAGAGGCGGGAGCAGGGGTGGTTCAGTCGGGCAGGTGGCCACAGCAGCCCTGATTACCTATCTCGCCTGTCATTTGCCAATCGGGGCAGGGGCTCTGATAGCGACCCGCAGGTACGGACCTGTGAGTGAGCGAGCGCCTTCCTCCTCGCTCCCGTGTTGCCCGCCGTGGACGCCTCATCTCAGCCATGGCCTCGAAATCTCTGATATCAACCTGAGCCTGCGGGCCCTTCTGCTCGCAAGACACGATGGAGACTGCGGCTAGTCCGAGACAGCGACAACTGCCGTTGCTAGTGTGCCAGATGGCAGGAATGGACTCCGGAGAGCCTGAACAAAGCGCCAAACTCGAGCCAATACACACCCCTCCTCAGCCACGGGATTCTCGACCAACGAGCGATGCCAACAGCAAGATCAGAATCGACCAGAGGCAAGACAACGAGGCTGGGCTTCTCGAAGGCGTTGCCTTCCGTCATTGTGAATGGCTGCCCGTTTCATCTTGATCCAACTGGCATTCTTCCGCTGCAGCAAACAAAGCCCCGTTGGTCCAAACCAAGCTGCCAGAGAACAAAATCCTGTCTTGGATTGCGCAAGACACCACCAACCAACACCAACACCACCACCACACATGCAAAATAGCGTCAACGATGCGAGCCCGGGCTGTTTCAGCGCCCGGCAAACACGCCTAAACAAAGGCCCAATGGCACCGGCACGCCCACGTTGGCCCCCAGCCGGACGCCGTTTGCCTTGCGCTGGGCCATTTCCCGCTAACAACGGCCACACGCTGCTTCCAGACCACGCTATCTAATAAGCGTAACACTGACAGCCTCCACCGCGTAGGCTGTTTCGACATCCCCATTCGCTGGCCGCGTGCTCTCTTGCCTGTCTCTTCCCTGCTTTTGCCTCTGTTGTTTCTTCTTCACGCCGCCATCTTTTGTTTTGCTGCGCTGCCGCCGTCCCGCCGCCGCCGGGAATCGCTGACGAATCTGTCTCTCTAGCCATCGCGGCATGGCCATCATGACGCTGCGGTGGTGTCCACGGCCCACGCAAGCGTCTGAGGTAGACGTCCTCTCGTCGAGCCCGCCGCCCAAACGAACCGTTTTGCTTCAGATTACGCCAGACAAGACCACCCCCCGGGGGCCCGCCGGACTGTTTCTCCCGGCCTCTCCAAGACCGCCGCGGGCGCGTCGGCTGATGACCGCAGAACTCGAACCAACCATCTCACCATGGCGAGATTTGACGCTGCATCGAATTTTGATTCCCTATCCGCTGGGGACTCAACCCCCTGCTGCTGCCTCCGCAACCCCGGCCCAACCCAACGAAAAAGCGCCTGCTCCACCGTCCACGCGCGCAAAATTCGACGACCCTCGTCGATCCGGTTTTCCTGTGCCGAGACAATCGCAGCCAAAGATGACGACGGGGCCACTCCCTGCCTCGTGTTCGACCTCTCCCGCCGCCTCCCGCTCACTTACACGCCAAGACTGCAACGGCTTGCTCGACGGGACGCGCGAATGCTCACGTACGGCACAGTCTCTAGCAGAACCACATCTCGAGGGATCGTGGACGTGGATCAACGGGGGACATTCACACCAAAAGGAACCGGAAAAAAAAAGTGGCTCGGGCGTGATAGACGAGAAATACCCAAGGTGAACAGAACCAGATAATCGCTCCGCCGGAGGAAACTCGAGAAAAGCACGCAACATGTTCAAATGACCTTCTCATCTCGGTTCTGTTCCTGGCATACGCGGCAGCACGAGAGCGGCACAAAATCTTTCTTCTCCCCCTCTATCGAATCCGTCCCGGCCCTCCCAAGGCTCCTCCTCTCTGACCGTTTTCTTGGCCTTTTCGGTATGGCGGCACGCGCGCCAAGGCGCCAAACACCAACGACAGGCCGCCTGATAAGCACCTTGTTATTTTTTCGACGACTTTTTCACGCAGCGTGTCCCTTGGTCGCCGCCTGATTCTGGCTGCGACGGGTGCGGATGGCCAGAATAACACATGGAGAGTCAAGGGTGTCTCTCTCCGAAGCGGGACGGACATCAAAAGACCAAGCCCAAGCCCAAGCTCATTTGAGACTGCCTGTCCGACACGCGAATCTCGATGACAACATGCCGTGGGACGTCCTCTCTGAGTCTGGGTGGCCTCCCTGAGGCCCCCCTCCTCGTCGAGGTAAGGTACCTCTGCCCCCAATCCCGCTCCGCCCGGCCTCCCACCCACCCGCCACGGATTCCAACCACTCCGCCAAGGCCCGTGTCCCATCCCGGGAACCTGTTCCTTTGCGCGATGTGTGGGAGCACTGCAGCAGCAGCAGCAGCAGCACACCACCATTCATCAGAGATTGCCAGACCACCACCGCATTGCCACACCCCAAAAACAGCCACCAAGCAGCCCAGTCGGACGCCGCGGTCGCAACACGGGAATGGCGATGGTCAGGGATTGCTCACATTAGAAAAAAAGCAGGCTGCCGAGTGCACCTGTAAGCCAGGCACCCACCACCCAATGCAGGCTGCGGGAATCGGCGGACGTCGAGGGTTCTGCATAGATTATGCCCGTTCAAGACACCTACAGCGCGTGCCTATCTATTACCATCCTCTCGTCATTTCTTTGCTCATGAGGGTTACGGATGCCCCGTATCGGACAGTCAGTCGCCGGGACCGACGTGCTGTCATCCCGTCCGTGGCTGGGCCGGCCTTGGACAAGTGCGTATTGTGTGAGACATTGATCTGCTAGACGCAGATTTGCCGAGGCTGTGACTTGAGGACGACGTCGATTTTTCCGCGTAAAAGACGAGACTGGAGCGGGAGGCCGCCCTACGGCGTTCGATCGAGGTTTTCGTTTAGGTGGCTGGGTAAGACTAAGGGCTACGATCCACGATCTTGCATCGGAGAGGGTGTCCAGCCGCCCAGGCACGACTCCTTCGTCTCCATGGTTCTCGGCATCCTGCATCGAGACTAGCCCGGTCATGCAGCTTATGTGACCAGCGATAGGGGCCTTCAGACGTGAGAGATTAGGGAGGCACGATGGGAGGAGGCAAGGCTGCGATCAAGGACATGATGATATTACCGGCCGTGAATGGCGACGCCATTATCTATGTATGGAATATGGGACAGCGTGAGATAATCGCCTTTTACAACCACCCCATGTGACATTACAACACCTCCAAGCGTACACGTCGACACTCGTCTAGAACAAACCGGCAAAGGACGCCAGCATGAGCGCGGCGGGCGCCAACACAGCGAGCGCAGACACGCCCACCATGCCCGCGGCGTCTTCCTCGTCATCCCCAGAACCGGAGCCAGAGCCGCTCTCGCCATTGTCGAGCTCCATGCTGAAGTGGGCGGCGGAAAAGGTAATGTTCTCGGGGGAGTGCCAGGCCTCGGAGCCGAACTCGACGAGACCCAGCCACGAGTCCTCGTCGATCTCGCCCGACTCGAGGACGTACTTGAAGAGCGGGGTGACGTCCTCGTCGAACTGGGTCACGTCCTGGCCGTCGCGCGTGACCCAGGTAAAGACCTTTTGGTCGCGCTGGTTGGTATCGTACCAGAGGGAGCTGTGGGGCCAGGAGGTCAGCATGGGAAGGATACGAGAAGGATCAGGAGCTCGGGGTCGGACCGAGGTGGTGACCAACACCCCCCGGCGAGACTGAATCTCGAGATAGGCTCAATGTAGAAGGTGGTTTGGAGTGAGGGAACACTTACAACTCGGTCGAACCCAGCGTGATGTTGGTGAGAATAGAGTCGCCCATCAGCGGGTACGGGTTGCCAATCTTACCGAGCCAGATCATGATCTCGGCCTCGGCGTCGACGGGGTTGTAGGTGCGGCTCTTGTTCTTGTCGACGAAGAAGTCCCAGGCGGCGTTGGCGACGACGCCGGCGAGGTCGTCCTTGTTGTCCTCCCAGACGCTGGCGCTGAAGTCGCGCGGGGGGCTGTCGCCCGGGTTGCCGCGGGTCATGGTCCATTGGGTGGCGAGGCGGAGCTTGTTGATGTCTCCGAGGCGCGTGGGCAGCTTGGTCGAGTTGAAGCGGACGTGGGGGAAGGAGTGGACGTTCTCCGGGTTCTCCTCCCAGCTCCACGAGGCGTCGAAGGCCGGGACCGACTGGTCGATCTGAGGGCCGGGGACGGCATCAGCGGGGTGAACGGAGGCAAGGAGAAAGCATATGTCTAGGTATGCCAGGGCCGTGGATGGGATCGGGGACGGACATGCAGGACGGGAGCGGCGGTGTGATGTCGGCCGGCGCCGGAGGGGAAAGGAAGGGGAGATGTGATGGAGACAACAGGTAGATGGAGGAAAGGGGTCATGCGCGCCGCGTTGGATGCGTCACGTTACGTACCGATACGCACTGGAAGCCATCACCAACGGGGGCCCAGGCGTTTGACTGGACTGTAGTGTTGAGTTAGCTTCCTTCGATATGTCACCACCTGGCAGGAGACTTACAGATGAACTGGTTATCCTCGCTGGTGAACTTGTTCTCCCGTCCGCAGATCGTCGCGTCGTAGGCCGCAGACGCGGACCTGACGGCGGCGGCCAGACCGGCAGCAGCAAACAGCGCGTTTCTCATTGCGTCTGTGTTTGCGTTTGGTGTGTACGCAGTATGTGTGTTTGCGAGTGTCGAGGAAGAAGTGAAGCAAGCCGTCGATTTGCGCGACGACAGCCGGGACGATTAGAAAAAATAAAGACGACGACTGTCCAAAGATCCCCTCCTGAATGCAGCTGAAAGGTGCCCCAACAAGAAACCAGCAAACACCGATGATGTAGAGAGCGAAAGCGCAATCCGGGGTGGTGGTCAGCGTCGAAGAAAGGCGGACCCGATGAGCGAATGTACGGGGGCGCGCGCGCGTTCAGGGTCTGTGGGGTTGGTGACAGAGAGAGAAGGGGGGGAAAAAGGAACAGGAAAGTCTAGACCGTCCGTCGTGAGGTTTTTTTTTCTTCAGCTTCAAAATTGACAATAATTTCAACAAGGCAGGCAGGCAGGCTGGCGGGATGAGGGAACCGCCTGCCTGCCTGCCCTGCTTATCTCCTGCCGTCGAACGTCAGCAGCAGTGACGGAGGCCTGGGTTGGGCGAGTCCCGGGGGCCGCTTCATTCGGGTGTGGTATCCGCGCCGGAGGCAGGAGACATGGACACAGTGACAGTCAGCAAAGGAGGTACTTTGGTCCAGCTTACCTCCCAAGGCGAAAATGGAGGTACCGCTGGGAGGTGGCAGGTGGGAATAAGAAAGCGCCCAGAACGGGCAGGTGTGCCTGTGCCGAGCCGGTCTTGTCGAATCTGGGCAGGAAGGCGTCGGTGGCTGAGGCTGGGCTGGCTTCCTTCCAACCAACTGCTTTTGCAGCAGATATTATTGGATTTTTCACTGCCATGATGGGGGCGAGATAGATGCACGATGTTGTTGGCCGCGGCCTCTGCCCAGCGAACCAGCGGACCATTGAAACAGAGCCATCAGGTTGGCGTACCCAGAATTGCGCGTACGTGTTACACAGAGACTGCGTTGGCAGCGCGCCCAGAAAAAAAAGACCAAAACACCAAGAGTCTTGGGGTCCGGCGCCGGGCGGGACGATGACGATGGCTTCCCGGTTCTTGTTTGCTTCTCCATAATTGGCCTGCCACCGGGACGAGACCCTGGACCCACGCAGAGGAGAGACTAGCAAAAAGTCTGAGGCGAAAGGGAGCACCGGCTCAAGTTGATCATCATCCCAGTTGGTGACTGCCTGTCTGCAGTGGTCAGTCATTAGAACCAAGTGCCCCAACCAGCATCGTGCCCATCTCGACAAACAACCCAAACAAGCTCACAACACGGCAACAAAGGCTTCCTCAACCACGACATCAAACCGCCCGTCAAGAATAAGATACCTTAGGTGTCTGCTCATTGATTCGGGAACCATCTTATCTCCCCGGAGCCGCACCAAGCTTAACGCAAACTCAAAAAGCATAAACCACAGGCGACAACCGCGCCTTACAAGGCCTGGACCGTGCTCGGTCACTGACTAAGCACCCACAACCCGCTGAGCGGCTGCAAACCGAGTCATTCCAGGCGTCGACAGCTTCGCTTCCGGGGGACGCGACTCTCGGGCGCCGCCCAGCTCAGTGCCTCTTTCGTAACCCGTAACCCGTAACAGACCCCAAAACAGCATGGAACGGAATGAGGGGGGCGACATGGAGGGAAAAAAGAAGATAGATCGTATCCCCAGAACCTCGTATTTCTGCAGATACATAATCGCCGGCCCTCGCCCCCCTTTGTCCGTGTCCCGTTCGATTTCTTCTTTTTGGTCAATACGGCAAGTAAGCAACCAAAAAAAACCTCGTGAAACTCTCAGGATCCGAGTTTCTGCGTGGGAAACCCGGCGTCATCCCAACTCTGACTCTGCACGGCCACACACAGCACGCAGCAGCGACCCAGCACAACGGCAGGCCCCCCCTTTTTTTTTCTTGCCGTCCCTCGTCCGAAATTCCCTGCCGCCGCACACCACCACCAAGAACACCAAGGCTTGGGTGATCCAACAACCTACAGGAGAGGAGGACTCCAACACACCAGTACGCGGCTACACCAAGGCCCCAAGACTCCAGTCGTTGGCCCCAATTTGCTGGCTCTGGGCGACCGCGCGACGGTGAAGGAAATAGGGGGGCGAATGTCTGGGCAAAGTGCCGCCATATCCGACCGACTCTCGTCTCACCAGACGATCGTCTCTGGGAGGATGCAGCATTTCATCTTCGACCGACATGACTGGATGGGAAATGGGTGTGTCGACCACCGCCGGGGCGGGATTGGAGTCGCGGGAAATAGGCGGATAAAAGCTCAGCAGGAGAGCTGAGATGAGATGAGACTGGGAGCCGAGCGCATCCATCGAATATCGGCATTAAAACACCCCGACCGACCGACCGACCGACCGACCGACCGACGACGACCACGACGACGACGATGAATGCCGACCTGGACCAGGCCCAGCCCGAACAGGCGAAAAGCAGCGAACAAACAGCCGCCTCGCTCTTCATTTGGACCCTCCCGCTGCTACTCCAGACTGGCCACGCCACGCCAGGAATCAACCGAGACGACTCGACGAGAACCGCCCCCCTCGTCTTCTCGAATCCGAAGCCTCTTCTCCCGTCCCACGATCCACCTCGCCGAGCCTGTAATCAACGAGGCGTCGTCAGCAGTGACAGGGGTCGCCGGTGGGAACCAGCGTCTCCTTCTCCGCTCTTGGTGCCAGCTTGGCGGTCCGCTGCCGCACCACACCAGCAAACCTGGAAATCTTGAAAGAAGTCAGCCCAGGACGGCCGAGAGAGGTACGCATTGTACATATACTCGGGTAAGGTGTAGCCGTACCATCGTCTCTGGGACGGTGCATGCGGTAGCTGGACGGTAGTGGTTGTGTCTGTTGTGTCTGTGTCTGCCTCCCTTTCCACCGCATATCGCACCTCACACCTCGCCTGCGTTTGATGTACCTAGCTCGCAACCCCGAGCTTGCTTCTTCCCTTGGCATGACTTACCGCAGTGTCGTGTAGCCAGCCTTCCGTCGTCGTACGTACCACGTCGTACACGGAACCTTCGGCTCGTAGCGAACTGACAGCTCCAACAACCCTCACACTTCTTCCCCCGCCATGGCATACTGTCAGCATGGGCGGCGGAGAATAAACGGTGACCCTCTTCACCGTATCGGCGCCAAGATTCGCGTCTGAAAGTCTGCGTTATTGCGGTGGCCCCGATCCCGCTCCAGCGCACTCGCATCTTATCGATCCAGCGGGGATCTCCCCGCCGGCAAACGCACTTGTCTGGGTCGAAGGACAGTTGGGTTGGCGCAGGATACCCACAGCGGTTTTTTCTCTCTCTTGCAATGGCGCCTCCCGTTTGGGCGCGTAGCATGTCGGGCTGGGGGAACTGAGTTTCATCCAGCCTGACACCTGTCCCCGTGCTCTGTGTGCCAGTATCCAGCCACCGTCTGATTCGGGCCTGAACTCGACTGCTGACTCTCGCCCATGCTCTCTCCGTGTCTCTGGTCCCTGGAGTGGGACAAAACCGAGCCAACAGCAGCCGTGGTGGCGTTCGCGTCCCCCCGCGTGGCGGCAATCGCTCAATGGTCTGGTTAACTGGCCCGTTGCGGTTTGGAATGTCTCGTGCCTGAAGATCGCAATGGTTTATTTCGTCCTTTTTGTCTTTCCAGAGTCCAGCCCTGCATTATGCATGGCGTCGGCAGGGGAAAGCGGAAGCGCAAGTTTGCCATCGCGCTAGCCAGTACGCGGTATTCCCGACCTTTCCGCCTAATTTGGGCGCGACGGCTTTTCAGGCTTAATGAGCCTCATATCAATTTTGGTTTCTGTCGCTTCCCGACGCATCTAGCTCGCCTCGGTCCATTGGCTGACGGACGTGGGGGACCCTGTTGGTGTGCGGTTCTTGTTGCCTGCGTGCTGACCCGAGACGTCCAGTGTCATTTGGTTGCTGGCGATCGGCTGTGAGTATGTAACCACCAAAAGGTCTCTCGGCGGTACTTTGAGTACATGCCTTCAAAGGGGGCCGAGATGCGGCTGTGATTGCTCCCGTAATGAAGACCCCCTCAAACCCCCGTCCTCATCTCCTGATTTCCGCCACTCCGATGGAGGAGGAAGGCGGGAGGGGAGGAGGGGTGGAGGTCGTGGTGGGAGGAGAGTGGAAGAGAGGAGGTTCGTGAACGGCGACTCGCCGTCGCCCAATGCTGTCTGCCAATGCGAGCATGCATCCCCTCAACGGTAGCTGTCCGCCTGGAATAGCCTCTGCCTGCGCCGGGCGGACATATTGCGAGAGCAGGATAGCCTTGCAGCTGCACTATGGCTGAGGCTCTGGCGGGCTTGGGCGCTCCTAAGTCCGGGCAGTAGGCAGGTGGCAGGGCCGGGGATGACCCCTCAGCGGGCTGTATGGGTAAAACACCAGGACGAACGGCTGATGGCGATCAGCGAGAGCGCCAAACCGATCCCCATCCACTACCTTAATCCTGCGCTTCTGGACTGCTGGGCCCGGGGGCATTCGCGGCAAGAATGCGCACAGGGAGGGCATGGGGCGCGAGCTGGGTACTGTCCGTCCGTCCGGTCCCCTGTCCGTCGTTTCGTCGTATCTGACGACCAGCAGGCCACGATAGGGTCGTCGTGGACGTGTACTGTGCCGAGCGTGGCCGTCCCGCCGTGGCCCGTGAGGCCTGGTCAGCGATGTCGATGACGATAATGATGCCAAAGTAGAAGTGGATATGCAGCGGGCGGGAGGGTCTCGCTGCTCGTGTTGTGTGCGTTCGCTGTGTTCTGTGCGTTCGCTGTCTGTCCTGTGGTAGTGTAAACAGGCGTGGGATCCCACGATGCAAGGCCCATTTGGCCAAGCCTCGCGAGAGATGAGGCCAGCCGCACGCCGAGGGCCACCGCTCATTGTGCAGCTCGAAGCGGTGGAGCCTCGTCGACAGAGTCATTAGCCATGCGGGCTCGCAGAAGAGATCCAAGTTCCAACATTGGTGCCGCTGCACGGGTGGAGTGATGGGCAGCAAACGTGTCGAGGCCAAGTACACTACCTCGCATCGCACGCCATTGCGGTGGAGATGCAAGGTACAAGAAGACATTGGACAGACCTCTGACACTGACAGCGACAGCGGCAGCAACAGGCTGGGAGGGGAGGGCTAGTTGAGGCGCTTTAAGCTTGTAGATGGGCATGTCTCACCATGTTTTTCTTGTCTCCTTGCGTGGTGGTGGTGGTGCTGCTGCTCGGGCAAAAAGATGAACACAAAAAGTCGAGACTGCCGAATGATGTCACACCCTCCGACGACAGGCCAGGCGGCGGGCTGCACTAAGACAGAAGGAGGCCCCTTGCTGCCAGGCCTGCCATGCGTTCCTTCCTCGGTTTGCTGCTGGGCCCGGCACTCCGTCGCGGTAGTCTACCTAGGTGCCTACGCTAGGTAGGTACTAAGGTAAGGTAGGTACCTGCCACCACGGCCACTACCAGTGGCACCTGCCCGTCTCAGGGTGGCCGGCTGCGTCCCATGTATTCGGAACTGCCGCTAATTGTCACCTATTCGCCGAGCTTAGTTCTGTTGCGGCAGGTAGACACCGCCCCCATCTCAATTTCAATACAGCCAACGGGTACTTGCAACGGCAGCAGTGGACACGGCTGGAGCCATGTACCTAAGGTAGGCACCTTTTCCAGATGGGGCCCCGGGTACGTATCTTCCATTGTGATTTGGAGAAACTGGAAAGAGGTACCTACACTGTTGGGTGTCTTGAGCATGCCTTCTCGACCGTTTTGCATTGTGTGTCCGTACCGTCGTTTTCTTTTTCCTCATTTCGTTTCCAAAACATCAACCACGTAATGGCGGGCTTGTCATTACCTAAGTCAACGGGACACCGCAACTCTCGCCCCCGATGCACGGCAGCAGCAGCGGTAGCAGCAGCAGCAGGGCTCAAGATACAGGATTCGCTTCCATCTGCAACAGACCTCTGCAACGGCCCTCTGCAACAAAGCCCGGCTCCTCAAGATACCTTACACTACAACCCGAACCGCCCCCTCGAGGGCTCTCCCCGTCCGTGATCATCGCCAAGACGCGCCTCAGGGACCGGGCCAAGCCCTTCCCGTCGTCGTCCTACCCTGAAGCCCCTCGCTTTCAAAACGGAGGACACGCAACTCATTGTCAACTCCCACCGTCGTCCGTGATGCTGCGGCTGCCCGGGGCATCCCGCCGCGTCGCAGGAGCCGCAGCCAGCCGGAGCAGCCCGTCGTCCCGTACGCTACAGCATGCGCCGTACGATGGACAGGTGCGAGCCTGCAAAAAGAACCGGTCAGCAGAAACAACGGACGATGTCGAATGCTGCCCTGCAGCGGCAAAGATACAAGGGCACGGTCTGGAGATACCTACTACATGCTGGAGATGCAGTACAGCACAGTACTTTCGCCGTACACACGCCGCTAGGCCCTCATCCCTGGCCGACAACTCCTTCCTGCATCGATGCGGTTGCCGTACCGAGTGCCAAGCTCCAGGCGGTGGAAACGTTGCCGTGCGATAAGGCCAAGGCTCAAGACTCGCGCCTCTCCAGCCCGAGACTGCAGAAAGAGCCTTGCATCCGTCGTCTTTCCATTGAGTCTTCCATGCTGCATGGCTGCCTCCCTCTTTGGTCCTCGACTTGTTGACCAACTGAACCACCTTCAGCTACGGATACCTTACCTAGGTATGTACGTACCAACACCCTTTTTCACATCGCCAACTCTACCCGGTTGCACGTCTCAAGTACCTCTGGGCTGTGGAGGCACGGTTTCTGGAGAGCCATCAACCCGGTCCTCCCCCCTGCCAGGCTCCTCGCTGTGGTCTGGTCGCTGGCCCGGGATGGCTTGCGAATTGCTGCTCCTCTCCTGGCCCTCGTGGACAAGGATGCGATGCCCATGCCATGCCTATCTCCTTCGCTCTCCATGCTCCATGCTGCATGCTCCAGGCCACGCTCCTCGCCATCCGCCCATCCCATCCACTTGCAATCCGCATCCCAGCCCGTCCGGTCCAGTCCTGTGATCCCATCCATCCAACCATCCCATCCCATCCCATCCCAAGCTTTGCCCCTATCCTATCCTTAGGTATCCCACCGTCTAATTCGGTCGTCCACAGTCTGCAAACCGCCCACTGCACCGTCGAGGGGCAGCGACGCTTCGAACAAGAGCCAAGACCCTGGGGAATATATCAAGAAAGAGCCCCTGTGCCCTGCCCGCCCTCGTCCGCCTGCAGACCTGTCCAGCCCGCTCGTTACCTGCTGTCTACTTGCACCTATCCGCTGTACTGCTACCTCACCTTCGTTGGAGATTGATGATTCCCCGGGTTGAACAACCTGCCGCTCGCTCCACGCTCTTCAGACTCTTTTCTACTTTACGGCCGCCGCCCATCACACTCAGGTGTTAGACATCCAGCCGACCTGCAGCCGCCGCCGCCCCAAGACAAGACGCACTCTCGCTCCTCAGCGGCATCGACAACCTCTGACCACACGGGCGCCCATCCCATGTGAAGCCTTCCCTCGATTCACCCAGACAGACACACACACACACACAGAGAGAGACCACCTCCGTCGTGGAAGCCACACGTCCGCAAAAAAGACTGGAAAAAGGAAGCAAAAATCGAAAGCCAAGCCACGCAAGGGAAATCAGCTTTCGACGCTTCAGAAACCCGTCTCGCCCGCCCCCGTCTGTTCTGCCCGCCAAGCAGAGCCCCCATCCCAGCTTTCGCCCCCCCTCACCTCACCCGCCCGCGGTCCGCAGGTGTCATCAATCCCCAGCACACCTCTCCACATTCAAAAAGGCCACTCTCGTCCGCTCTCCGCCTCAAATAGACAGCCCAATCACCAGCAGACGTCAATCTTCATTCCGCTCGTTTCATTTAGACCGGAACTGTCGCCCGCCTGCCAGACTTTGCTGTCGCCGACTTCGAGCTTCTACCCCAAAACCAAATTGATTTATTGTTCTGGTTCCCTCATCGCCGGGAACTCCGAATCGCCTCCTCCCGCACGCCTACGCCAGTCGCTACCTCGCGCCATTCGGGAGCCCAGCCCGTTTGTTCTTCGCCCCCCTCGCCGGCTCTGTTGCACAACAGAGCATCTCAATCGATGGCTGCCAGCATCGCTCGCGCAGGCCTCGTAATTACAGATTCCTCTTCCACCGTCGGCAGCATGGTCTCCCAGTCGCCCGCCCTCAGCCCAGGGCACTCTGATGCCGGCTCCGGCAGCGGAACCCCCAACTCTTCGCCGCCCGTCTCCCGGCCTCGCAGCCCCGAGCTGAAGCACCAGATCACGACCGATGCCGACCTGGAGCCTCTCGAGCCCATGACCGTCAAGAATGTCTGCTTCGTCGGTGCTGGTTTCGTTGGTACGTCTTGACTCGGGTGGCAGCTGTCAGCGCAACCCAATCCCCCTCACCATGATCCTGACTCTCGTCGACCCTTCATCCCGGCGGCGTGCCCCCCGTACACAAATGATGTGGGCAGCTATGCTGCTGCACCGCGTCATCAACGGGTGCCGTCGTTTGGAAGAATTGTCTGCATGTCTATGCGCTGTGACTTACACCAGATGCATCTGCAACGCCGACCAATTGGAAATCTCGTATTCGATGGATTCAAGATCGAGCTAACCGCGACTCGCAGGTGGCCCTACTGCCGCTCTGATCGCCCTGCACAACCCCGACCTCACGGTCAACGTCGTCGACCTCAATGAAGACCGCATTGCCGCTTGGAACTCGCCTCACCTGCCCATCCATGAAGCCGGCCTCCCCAAGATCGTACGCATTGCCCGCGACGGCACCAACGAGACGACCGCCTTCCTTCCTTCCGTCGGCAAGTCCCTCCAGCTCGGTTCCCGCCAGCCCAACCTCGTCTTCACCACCGATGTCAAGCGCTGCATCGGCGAGGCCGACATCGTGCTCATCTGCGTCAACACGCCCACCAAGACCTACGGCCTCGGTGCCGGCTACACCGCCGACCTCAGCGCCCTCGAGGGAGCCAGCGAGACGGTAGCCAAGTACGCCAGGAACGGCGCCGTCATTGTGGAGAAGAGCACCGTGCCGACCGGCACCGCCCGCATGATCAAGGAGATTGTGAGTTTTGCCCTTTTGGGAGTCTGGGGACAAGTTGCTTTTCCCGCATGCAAGTGCCATGCATTCCGCTCAGCCGCACGGCGCAGCAGTCAGAAACAACCCCCCACAACCCGGAGTTTCGGATGAGAAGCCGCGTGGCAGCGAGACGGAACTACCGACGAGAACTGCTACTGATACCGGAACAGATGGCCCAGTACCAACCAGAGTCCGAGTTCGAGATCGTCTCCAACCCGGAGTTCCTCGCCGAGGGAACCGCCGTGCGTGACCTCATGCACCCCGACCGCATCCTGATCGGCAGCTCCACGACTCCTGCCGGCATCCGCGCAGCCAACGCTCTGAAGAGCGTCTACGCGGCCTGGGTCCCCGAGTCCAAGATCCTGACCGTCAACACATGGTCCAGTGAGCTGACCAAGCTGGTTGCGAACGCCATGCTAGCCCAGCGTATCAGCAGCATCAACAGCATCAGCGCCCTCTGCGAGGAGCTCGGCGCTGACGTCCAGGAGATCAGCCAGGGTATTGGTGCCGATACTCGTCTGGGCAAGAAGTTTCTCCACGCCGGTGTCGGCTTCGGCGGTTCCTGCTTCGAGAAGGACATTCTCAACCTAACGTATATGGCCCGCACCCTCCACCTTGACACTGTTGCCGACTACTGGATGGGCGTCCTGGACATCAACAAGTACCAGCGTGAGCGCTTCGCGCAAAAGGTCCACCGCGCCTTGAACGGTAACCTGCGCGGCAAGAAGGTTGCCATTCTCGGCTTCGCCTTCAAGGAGAACACCAACGACACCCGCAACAGCATTGCTGTCCACATTATTGCCGAGTTGGCCCACGAGATGCCGAGTGAAATCGCCATCTTCGACCCCGGCTGCGACCCCAAGGAAGTCATGGACGAGGTCCGCTCGTCCATCCACGACGAGCGCGTCCTGGAGCGTGTCAAGGTCCGCTCCACCTGGCGCGAGACCGTCCACGGCTCGAGCGCCATGTGCATCCTGACCCCCTGGTACCACTTCCGCTACCCCAAGAAGGCGCAGGCTACGGCACGCCGCTCCTCCATCTGGAGCGGCGGCGAAGCGTCCCGCGAGGAGGCTGCCGCCTTCTTCAAGGAGGCGCCCCTGTCCGAGATGGACGTTGTCGAGCTCGAGAAGTTCGTCTCCCGTGGGGCCTCCCACACCCCTCTCGACCCCCTCAAGCGCATGAAGCCCGAGTCCGAGTGCCCGGACAACTGCAAGGGCTGCAACTTTGACGCGGCGAGCGAGGACCTCGGCGACCCTATCGACTGGGAGTGGACCGCCTCCGTCATGAAGCGCCCGAGACTCGTGCTCGATGGACGTAACGTCGTCTCCGGGCCCGAGCTCGAGAAGCTCGGCTTCACGGTGCAGGGCATCGGCAAGGGCCTGAACATTTAAGCAGTGTGTTTGGCTATTGGCTTACCGGGGCATGTAAAAAATAGCGGCGGAGGAGCGACGCAGCGGGAAGGGCTTTGCATTTTTACCAGCATTGACGACGGCCGAACGTACATTAGACGACAACGTACTCAGCTGCACTGTTTGGCGTTCAGGAAAGGGAAACGGGCAATGGGCGGCGTACACAACTTCTTTTTATTCATTACTTCACGTCTAGGGTTGCCGCCTTCTTGGATTTCCCTAGACAATTCTTCGCTTTCACTTCCCACACGCCGGAGGACATTTTTGGGTCTAGCCAACTTTGTAATTCTGGCTCTATTCTCAAAAGAAGCTGCCCAAGAAGAGAGGAGGAAAGCTTTCGCTCATAGTGGGATCAATATACCCAACTTCCAAGTTATCCCAGCCCTTGATGCTTGTGCCCGTCTCGACTCTGTAGTATTTTTCTCGGCTCGAAATGAAGCTATCATCATGGTCTGCCATACCCAACTGCATGCCTGTGCGTGTGTGACGGACAACCAATGATCCAAGACTCAGCTCGGCCGGGATCCTCTGTCGGCAATTCCTCGCCCGCGCGCGAAGAAAGCTCCACACTGCCTGCCGTCGCGGGGTGCTTGCGCGTCCTGCCCCAGCCTGCAATGGCGAAACCGTGCTGACGATCCCTGACGAGTTGCCAGTCCCACCAGGGGGTCACGGTCATGCTGCTGCTGTAGGTACCTAGGTATTAATTTATCTGAAAAGTTGGTCGCTGGTGGAGACCCCTCCGGCGGCGGTTGCAACTTTATTCAGATAAACTACCTCATTAGGTCGAGCTCTTGCTCGCACGGTAATTTGAGAGATCCACTTTGTTCAGACACGCGGAAACTAAAAGTTTGTGTGTCAGGGGTGGCCATGTTTGGTTGAAGCATGATAGGATGCGGAGAGGATTCTTGGACGATGGGCAGATTGGTAGACTTTGAAGGTCTCTTTGGCATGCCTTGTTCAAGTATCCGTACAGCGTAGATCTACCGGTTCGTTGTTTCGTCGGGACGTTTGTGATATATTGGATTCTTCTCTCAAAAGGGCCGGCTTTGGGTGGTGGTTTCTATCTGCTACCTGGCCAGATGAAGGTTGCATCCTCGGCCGGAGAGCGGTGGGGTCTGTCTTTAGCCGTCCCGGTGGGTTTTTGTCCTTTTTGCGCGCGCCATGTCGTGGGCTGGAACACTCCTTGCCCCCGTGCCGCCCCTTTTCAACCGGCCAGAGATCCGAATGCTTCGCATACCACCGCACCACCGCACCATTTTTTTTCAAATCCCAGAAGTGTCGTGATTTTTTTTATTTCTGTTTCTGTTTCTGCCTTGCCAAGGACGATGGGGTGGGCGCTGCCGCGACGGACCGAGGAAAGCTTGGCCTTGTTTGTTCATTCCCACAACGCCCCCCCTGATGCAGAACGGCTTCTGGACTGTGAGCTACGGGGGCGCCCGGGAGGGGGCAGAACCACTGATTTAGATGAATGTTTGCTGTTTACTGTTACAGTGCAGTAGTGCTTGGCAGACAGCGAGCGGTTCTCTGGTCGAATGCCGATGTGGATTGTTTGGAGGTTTGTTACCCCCCTTATTTTGCGGCTCCGTTTTGGGGGTGCGGTCTAGAATCTCGGTGAGGTGGTGGGCTCGGGTGCTTTTCGGCGGCTGGTGTCCAAGGTGAGGTAAGGTAGACTCGCTTGACCGGGGCCGGAGCCGACGCGGCGCTTGAGACTAGACGGGTCAGGGTAGGACGGAACGGGTGAAGGTTGTGATGACGACGCCTTTTCGCTGTGAGTGCCGGTGGCCGAGATGGTCTTGGTAGGGCCGGGCCGCGTTCGCGCGTTCGGGGTGGTCAATTTTCCCACACTGAATACTGGGCTTCGGCCTCTGCCGGTCCAGCGGGATCATTGACATCCTCGATGTTTGTGTTCAAGTCTTGGATTCGCGGCGCATTTGAATCATGATCCCCTTTATCGAGTTTGAGTCTTTTCCGGTCAGTTCTTTTGGTGCCTCGCCAGACTGACTTGGACGTTCCAGGGAAACTCTGCGGTAAAAGCTAAACCACTTTACTTTGGTGTTGAAAGCATATGTGATTGGAAATTAGGTCAAGTTAAAAAGAGTCACGCTCGGGTTCTATGTGTCGTAAAAGGAGTGACCAACCGTCAACCCTCTCACGGCCCCTAGGTCCTAGCCTATCTAAAACTAGTAGAATAAACCAAAGAATTAGGGATACCCGGACTGTGTGACCGGACTAAGAATACTGGATGGCATCCATAAGGCGAGTTTGATGGTGTGCGCATGAGGCGACAACGACCTTCTCGATCCCCGTCAAGACAACGGACAAGGCCAGGCAGGCCTACATTCACGGGTTGCCAATATGCCAACTAATCGCCCCAAATATTCTAAACTCTCTTATACAAGGACATGCACCGCCAACCCTTCGATCGGTCGGTTGATGTAGTCGGGAGAGTCTCTGTCGATCGCTGGGAATAAGGTAGTTCGTACTTGTTCTCGTAACCAGTGGTGGAGTAGATGAGAAGTGTAATGAACCTAAGTATCTTGCAAACCGCCAGGGCTGGGAATGTTCCAGATTGGATATCAAGATAAGCTAGACCACGTTGAACCGCAAGGGAACTCTCGCGGATCAAGTTCGAGAAGGAGCAAGTGGCCCCAGGTCGCTGCCAACTAGATCCAAGAAAGCGCAAGGACTAGCTTAACAGGGTCGACACAGCGCACTACAATCCAAGGCCCTAGAAGGCACAATACCAGTCAATAGGATGTGTAAACTCTCTGGCATTGCTATATGGTAGACATAGCCGCGGATGGGTATTGCTGGGCCTTCGATAACCGAAGGCTAGGCAAACGCGGTGTAAGGAGGAAATAGCTCAGTGTTGCAAGACGTCCTCTTATTCCGTCCAACTGTCCGTTTCTTTTAGCGCCCCTCTATCCATAATTCCATCCTCAGAATCCGAGATTTCGACTGCGTCCCGATGCCCGTCTAAGCGTATACCGTTGGCCCGCTAGCACAGAGGCTGTCATGCTAAGCCCATTACCTGTCTAATACCTATCTCGAGTACTTCTCCAGGTCCACTTCAAAGTCGTCTGGCGTACCGCCCCTCACCTGGTTGTTTTGGTCAACCTTTGAAGAATGTGAAGTTGAAATGTCGTCGTTTGGTGACATCTCCAGGGAGGTACTCCGGTAGAGCCCCGGAGTCT
Source organism: Colletotrichum tropicicola (assembly GCA_025962755.1). NCBI lineage: Eukaryota > Fungi > Ascomycota > Sordariomycetes > Glomerellales > Glomerellaceae > Colletotrichum > Colletotrichum tropicicola. The sequence continues at coordinate 31,407 of JAOWMA010000076.1, forward strand.
GCTCGGCCATCAGCGCATTTACTTCCGATCATGACGGGGCATCTCTCGGGAGTGGTATATGGTATGGCTTACATGGTCCTCGGCGTACTCTATGATGTACAGTCCAGTAGAGAGTGTTTCGGAGGTTTCCGTAAGGAGAAGACGTGTTCCAACCGATGTGTGGTCCAGATGCAGTGCCCTTCGAAGAATACGCACAACCACGACTTCGTAGTTGGTTACAAGCACCTGGAGACCACGGTTCATGTTACCAAAAACACGACTGAAGAATGCCACCTGCCTAAATCTGCTAGATCGCAGTCGGATAAGACAAAGACAACTAACTCTCTTGACGATCGCGCCGCAGGTCTGCAGCTACGAAATTGTGGAACTCCCTTCCATCCTACATAAATACATGCCCAGGCGGTTCCCAACCTACCTTTGTTTTCCCGAGAGGCAACCTGTCGCTTTATGCTTTACTGACTTCTCCCGTTGTTGCCACTCTAATCCACCCCCAGCCATGGCCTCTCGCGACGAGGTCGAGGCAATCGCCTCTGACCCCAACTTCGAGATAATCACAACTTTTGCCTACTCTGCCGGCCTCCCCCATAACGCGGCGTCTCTGCCGGGTCTCACTGCTACCTGCTCCAGCACGGCATCGACCGTCTCCGAGCCGCGGCTTTGGATCTGTCATGGACCTCCGTGGTCGAGGACTTGAGTGGCAGCGACCGCCTGCAGTCCCTATCAAGAGAGGTCAACGCCCACATGGCTTCGGCGCACGGCGACGCACACAAGGACCCGGACAGACGCTTCATTGTCCGCTTGGCTTTCAAGAAGGACGGCATCCTCAGCATCATGTCGGGGCCACGGCCCAGCTCGACCGACCCGCTGTACCCGACGGCCCTGTCGAACGGTCCCCTCGCTGCTTCGGCCATGCCCGTCTACCTGGACACCGAGCCGACGACGCCTTCGCTGTTGACCAAGCATAAGACGACACACCGCGAGCCGTATAAGGCCACGTGGGAGCGCGCGGGTCTCGACGAGACGACTTCGACCGCCGCGTGCGAGGTGCTCATGCATAACGAGAACGGCCACGTCATGGGGGCCGTGTTCAGGACGGTGTACTTTTGGAGGGACGGCGGGTTCGTGACCCCGAGCAGCGAGACGGGGTGTAAGACGGGCGTGTCGAGAAGATGGGCTTTGGAAAAGGCAGGCGTGAAGGAGAAGTTGATCTCGGCCGCGGACGTCGAGGACGGCGAGGTGGTTTGGCTGAGCTCGGCCGTGGGGGGCTTCATCCGGGGGAGGGTCGCTCTGAGATTCAGGGCCTGAGTCCAAACATCAATGAGATGTCACAGACGACCCACGTATAGTCACGACACTGGTGCAAGAAGACGATGGGACCCGTAGTTTACGATGGTGTTTGATGGCATCCCGGCAGTACATGTACTTGTAGTAACCGCTCTCATCAAGCATCTGAGGGGTCTTTCTTTTGGAAAACGTGACAAGTATACGGGGCTTTTGTACTACTTGTGAGACTTAGAATCATCTCTTTAGGGTCGAAGTTTAATTTCGACTTCACATACTGCATGATTGATTTGTATGCGTCGACTTCTATCGACAGCCAAATGTATGTTGATGATCTGGGCCTTCTTGGTATCGAAGCTGAGTAGAGTAACTTGCAAAATCCACATGTGAAAATTTATCTTCGTCCATAACTTCTATCGGCACAATATGTTGAAAATCGAATTAATGCGTCATACATTGGGCACATCACGTGGTTCAATTCTTAACTAAAGCCAACTTCGATACGTTTGAGCAGAGCCTTGCGGGACACTGATTACTTGATAGTCCACAGTATTCCCGTAGCCGACATGTCAAGTTTCGATATTCCGGCTCTCCAAAAACTCTTCAAGGTGTCGGCGTTGCCAGAGCGCCCATCGTAATCGTAGAACACGGCGCATCAAACACCCCTGGCTTCACGAATCGGGGTTCCGGGTCATTATCTACAGCCAGCAGGATCAACGACTCCTCGTTCGGGTCAAACTTTGGCCACCCAACGGCATCCCTCAGCCCATCCTCGGGATCGTTGGCAAAGGCTGCCCAGGCCCGCTGCATGAGTCTCGTGATCTGCTTTTGAGGCTCAGACGGCGCAATGCCACTGACGTCCTCCGAGGCGCCAAAGATCATGTGTAGGTCGACCCCGTGGTACGCACCGCTGGTCGGAAAGAGGCGCGTGTTGTCCCAGTCACCGAAGTAGCGGTAGACCCAGGCCGAAACGCCCTGTGCCCGACGCGCCCTCCCTTGATACGAGTTGGGGCATGTGAAAGATTCAAGGAGGAAGGACTCGACCTGCTCTGGTGTTGGGACAACACCGTTGCCATAGGCAGGGATCCTGTAGTACCCGTCCTCGTTGTCATTGTTCCCGAAGAGGATCGGCTGGATCAGGTGTGTTAAGACTTGATAAGGAGCGTCGAGATAAGAAACTCACCAGTTTGGCAAACTTGCCATCTTCAGTCAGGGAGACGTAGTCTGGAAATACCGTTTCGTTGTCGACCACCGGGTAGAAAGGCGGGATCGCACGGAGCACGCTGCTGCTGGACGTCGGCCTGACAGTGGCAGCAGCGGCTTTGATATCCTCCCACCTCTTCTCCCGCATACACGCCACGACATCCTCGGCGGTCGTGCAGTTCACAGCAGCCACGACAGTGTTCCAATTTCGCTGGGGGACGTCGGGGCTGTTAAGCGGAAAACTGAAGGCGTTCCCCGACGGTGCGATAATACCGCTGACGATGGGGTCTTCCGTGTATGCATAGGCCCAGTAGTCAACGGAGACACCGCCCGACGACTGGCCCGCGATGGTGATCTTGTTCGGATCGCCGCCGAAACCGGCGATATTATCACTGACCCACTCGACAGCTGCGCGCTGGTCGCGGAGGCCGAGGTTCTGTGGAATCTCCGGAGCGCCGGGGAAGCCGAAGATGTTGATGCGGTAGTTGACCGTCACCACGACAACATCTTGTGCGTCGGCAAAGTACTTGCCGCTGTAGAACGGACTATTTGTGTTGCCAATGGCAAATCCTGGGAGCTACATCAGTCACCACACACCCGAGGCGAGGTTCCGTCGCGAATTACTCACTCCCGCCGTAGAAGAAGACAATGACCGGTTTCCCAGCATGATAATACTTCTTCAACGGCTTGGACCAGATGTTGAGCGTCAGGCAGTCCTCGCTCTGAGGCGTTCCGGCGGCAGACGCAAAATAGCCGATGACCTGCTGCGCTTGGGGGGTCGTGTCTGGATAGTCGACGCGGCGGGAGGGTGAGAGCGGGCAGTCAAAGCCGAAATTGGCCGCTTCGTAGGATGCATTGCCGACGAATTTCTGCGGCGGCGCGAAGCGGAGGTCGCCAACGGGAGGCTTCGCGTACGGGATGCCGAGGTATTCAATGACGGTCGAGCTATTCGATGCCAGATGGCCGGTGATGGCGCCGTTGGATGTATTCACCGTGAGGGCATCCGTTTGCAGTGCTGTAGCCGAGACCGAGAGGATGATACAGCACGGGACGGCCAAGGAGACGGAAGTGCAGCGCATTGTGGCGTCTTTATTAGGATGGCAGGAAAGGTTGAAGTTCTCTCGGGCTCGACAAATCTCGGCGTCACAAGGTTGCACTTAGCTTGCCGAGTTACTGCCCGGATATGCAGCTAGAGCAGTTTTGAGGCCGCTAATCTTAGCATGGAAATACTTCCGCGGCTGCTGGAGGATCTTCCCAATCGATGACATGCAAATCGTGCAAACCCCGGTCGAGAATTAGTTACAGCCAAGAATAAGCAATTGAAGATATGAAAGTGCCATTACGAAACTGCAGGATTCTAGATCCTTACTAACTAGTCAAACTCTATAAAATCTGCACAACTTTCTTGTCATTCGCCATTCAAAAACTGGCGACCTATGTGGTCCTCCGCAATCACGTCCGGCTAAAGTCTTGTTTATTCAAGGCGACACCACGTCCAAATGGCTGTCTTGTTTCGACGAAGAAAGTCTCCGATCTCGTGAGCTCCTCCCGCAGGGCCATCGACCTCCCAGTTGTGAATAGAAGCACCTTCATCTTCTCTCCACGCAGAACCTTGAGGAGATCAGCGAGATGTTTGTCAGTGCTCCTGTCGTTCAACCAATGGAACCCGTCGATGATGCAGAACACGGGGCCGGGTATAATGCACATCAGATCCACAAAGACGGATATAGCAGAGCTCCATGTCGCCAGCGAGCCATCAAGAGATTGGAACCGGCTCTCAGAAAGGTCTGCGCTTGTCTCGATGATCGGCGGGAGTAACTCAATCAACTGCCGCAGAAGGGAGTAGACAAGCGAAAGCAACGCCTGGGCCTCTTTGGTGTCATTGTTAGGTCTTAACTTCTCTCCTCGACGCAGCTCAACAAAGTAGGAGATGACAGGTATCTTCATTCGTTCAGCCAACCCCAGTATTGTTGCGGCCATCATGGTTAGAGGATTGTCGAAATCATCGGCCTGGGTAGGTGAGCCCTCAAACCACATCATAGTCGGGGGGGAAGCTTTCGCCCAATGTCCGATTTGTCTGAAGGCCTCAGGTTCAACCATGACTGGGTCAAAAGAGTCCCCGGGAAGTCGGATTCGGTCTCTGTAGAAACAATCCTCAAGATGACGGGATCGTAAAGAGACTTCGTTGGATGAATATTGAGAGACTGTACGAGAAAATAAAGTCAGTATGCGAGCTCCAAACCAATTGACCAGAATGTTGTACCTCGAGCAGCTGGCTGCGATGAGAGCATGACAGCAAAGCCGTCCTGTTGCAGACGTTTTGGAGAAGCTCGGCTAGCCTCTAACCATCTCATAGCTGGGTCTTCAAGTATCTTCACAATGCTTTGGGCAAGCATTTGTCGTTTTTCAGCTGCCCATAAGCCGGAGTATTTGCCTTGTTCCCGCAGTATATCTTCGGCGTAGTGCGTCATGACTGCCTGGTGTCGCCTGTCGCCCTCGAGGCCTACGCGTATATCATTTGCCAGGTCTTCCAGGACTAGTCTGGTGGAACGCAGCTCCGCCCTCGCTTTCTGCCCAGCAAGGTTGCGCACACGGTCCGAGATCGCCTTGATTTTCTTCAACTCCTTCTCGAAAACACTGGGAAGCTCCTCGTTAAAGGAGTCTAGGAGTCGGTTCCGCCTCTTTTTCATCATCCATTCCATTATGCTGGCTAACAGAAGGAAAATGTGTGCGTACAGATCTGCGATGATGGTCTGCATGTCTTCCATGTTGAACAACTCGAGGTCGGTTTTGCAGTCGCTGACGCATTCGCTCACTTCGCAAAGCGCTTCGGATAAACCTTCAGCGACTTTCTCGTGATTTGCGCTGGCCTGGGAGATTTCAGCGACGTGATATGATTGTGAGCTGTTCACTTACATGTATGATGGCAGTGAGAGTTCCAGTGAAGATCGAGACATATTCATTACCAGAAGGCAGTATATTGATCAATAGTTGATGAGAAATGAGTGTGCCGCAAAACTTGTGGAACAGACTTTTGGCCTTTGCCAAACGACCATTTTTCCTTCTTGATTCCCACGATCTCTGAATATCTTGTACTGCGTTGATGACCCCGGCCATGCTCGGCTCAGAGGAACGGATACTTATCCGTTCGGCAACTGGAGACGATTCAAGGAAGGCCAGCCATCTCTTCCGCAGCTCGTTTGTCTCCACAGCCAGAACTTTGGTTATTGGATTGACACTACTCCAGTCTCGTCAGCAACCATTACACCTCTCTTAGCAATGCTGGGAGATCTGTCAAACCTGGTGTTTTCACTCAGCCCTGTAGGTTCGAAAAACTTCCGCCAGGGATCTGCTGCATCCTGTCGGCTTCCGTGATGTTCTGACAATATATTGGCCAGCAAATGGGCGTCGCTTTCGCGTGGTAGACGCTCTTCTGCTTCCCAACTGTATGCGCGGACAAGGAGCTTGGCATCCATTTCTCTTATATCCTCTATTCTCTGTGCTGTGCAAAGAAAAAGGAGCGAATTTCTAGAAAGAACCGTTCGCTGATGTCCCTAGTAAAGGAAATTGCACGATTTCTACCTGGTGCCAGATCAGGCTGAGACCTGCGAGGATAACAGTCATCCTGGTTATATATTTTAAAGTGGAGTAAGCTTGAAATAATTGGATCTTGGCCCCGGAAATCGTTTGCAGATGAGATGTCGTAGGATCAGTCCCCCTGACGTGCTTTGCGTGTTATCACACCGTTCTATTTGTCCACCGACAGCCACAAGGGTCCGTAAGCTGCATAATCACGCTCATCATTGACAAATCATCCTGTTTTACGTGGCTTTACCTCATTGGAGGCCTTGCTGCCACCGTCTCCGGGGATTCCACGATAAATGGTCGGGCATCAAATGTTTGTCACCTCTTCCTTCCAGCCGCTCTAATCCGTACACAACACGTTGGCCTTGATGATGGCGGACACACTCGCGCAAGTGTTGGGCGGAGAGATCCGCGACAAACTTTCCGCCTTTGAAACCAACAAAACACACCATCAGGATGAGCCGTCCGTCGCCAAGCAACGAGGAGCAACATCAGGCTCTGAAGAAATGATGGGGCAGCCTTTGAGCAAAGAAACCTACAATTGGGTATCGTGTTGAGTATCGAAACCGCATGACAGACGCTCTTATTGCCGAGAACGTCGAACAGAACAAAAAGGCCGACATTGGAGACGTAGAAGGTCCAATCTTCGAGGTCGTCACCTCGTACAAAGTGGTGACCCAGGCCCCGGATGCGAATACCTTTCCAGTCCACAATTTTCAATCACTACCAACTTACCACATTCGCATCCATTCTATCGCTTTGATCAACGCCATACAGTCAGTGGTTCGATACTACCCCAGTCAAGACTTTTCTGGAGAGCACATCAGAATCCAGAAGCCTTACCCAGTCCTAGTTCATTACTATGACGCACTGAAAGACTTCCGCCAGAAGTGTTTGTTGAAGCAGGAGGCCGAGCTCTGTGATCGAGAAAAAGATGCCGCGGAGCATATCGAGATGCTTCTGAATTTCTTGGAAGACGAAGTTATGGCTGATGTGAGGGATGAACAAGAACGTAACAAGAGAGGAGTCGCTACATTTGAATGGAGATGGGTAGCATTCAAACCCGGCGCCACTGTGCTGGAAAAGCTCGCTGGCCAAGAGTGGGTGGCGTACGTGGTTCATTCGATATCAGGCGGCGTGTTCGAGAACCCGCCGCAGGATTGGGTGGTCAAACGATGGGGATTGAACTACGACGGGATATACATCGAGCGAGTCTGGATGTCGAATATCGGATGGCCCAAGTTCGACGGAGAGAGAAGTGACAAAGCAGACGGCGATGACACGCGATTCTTGCATCTTGGCGTTAATGAGCGCAACCCCTCCGAGGGCTTGGTATCGATGAAAGATCAGGTCTCCCTTGACCTTATTGAGAACGGAAAGAGGTTCGTCAAGATGCTTCGACCACGGTGCTTCCACCATAGAGGAAATGCAGCAGATTTCCCTTACAATGAGGTTAGTATCAGCCCCCGCGAGTCGAGCGTAGAAACTGTCCCTGTACTAATTTCCTAGATCGATGGGCTGGTGATGGTAGACCTTCACAGTCATCGTTACAGTGGCACTAGTATCGTACCTGATAGGGTAGGAAGAGATGATCTAAGGAACTGGACAAGTCAATGCACCTGTGATGTGTGCGAGAAGCAACGAAGGAATGGCCAAACAAGGGTCATGCCTTTTTTTGGGGACTATGACTTCATCAACGAGGTTGATCGAGAGAAGCTCACAGACGTCAAAAGTCTTTTACTCCCGTCGACAATTTCGGTATATGTTTTCAGAACTCGCACTTGGGGTAAGTAAAGTCCAGATCTTCTTGCCGAGCGGATACGACTGACTTCAGAAAGAACGGGTGCAAATTCGAAATCTACTCGAGCCCGAGTTCAAGGAGGATTTGATCAGCAACCTGGTGATGAGCCCACAGCGTCTGAACACATTAAAGGCTCTCTCCAAGAGTTTTGCACGGGTCAATAAAAACGGCGAGGATTTACAGAAGAATCGATGGAGTGCAGACTTTGTCCGCGGAAAGGGCAATGGTTTGGTCTTTCTTCTGCATGGGAAACCGGGAGTTGGGAAAACATGCACTGCCGGTAAGTCATTTCTAAATGTTCCGGGGAGTACACAAGACTGACCCTGAGGCGTCTAGAGTGCATCGCAGAATTCACTCGCCGTCCTTTGATGATTCTGACGAGCAGCGACATAGGGACAGATCCGCGAATCGTCGAAAAAAACCTAACGGAAAGTTTTAAGAGAGCAATGAGCTGGGATGCTGTGCTTCTGATTGACGAGGCGGACGTCTTCATGGAGCGGCGGACCACATCTGATTTGACCCGGAACAGCTTGGTGGCTGGTGAGGCTATGATCCATACCCTGAGACGACAAACCGGTCAGCTGATTTGAACTTATCAGGATTCTTACGGGCGCTTGAATTCTACGATGGCATTCTGTTTCTCACAACCAATCGTGTGGGATCCTTCGATGATGCCTTCATTTCTCGTATCCACGTCCAGCTGTATTACCCGGACTTCACAGAAGATGAGCGTCAGCAAGTATGGAACACCTTCATCGACAAGCTCGCCAAGGAGAGAGGTGATACAATGCGCTTGACGATTGACGCCAAAGAGTACAATTAGTCGACCGGGAAACATGGGATCAAGTGGAACGGACGAGAGATCAGGAACGGTAAGTTGAATGGAGAAGTCTCGCCGCAGAGCAACCTAAGCGCAACCTCATCTCGTTCTGTGCTGTGCTGACATAGCCCCCTGCAGCCTTCCAGACAGCGGTAGCACTTGCTGAGTATGATGCCGACAAGGACGAAGAAGGCAAGATCAAGGTGACCGACAAACATCTCCGAGCCGTTGTCGAGCTGTCAAAAGATTTCAAAGGATACTTGGACGATCTCCACAATGGCGACGAGGCCAAGAGGGCGGAGCGCAAGTATGAGAGGCTGGACACCTATGAAGGCGGCAGATAAGCATTTGCAGGCGGTATGACTGCAGAAACACGGCAAACACGCAGCAACCTTCGACCGAGACTCGAGGGGCGGTTCAAGGCATCTAGCGGTGAGATCGGGACCGTAATCGGTGCAAGCTGTTTTGGGGAGGCCAATGCAAGTTCGGCAGGTACACATTGCCAAGCTCATCCTTCCTCGAAACATCCTGCCTACTAGAGACATGAGATTGCAGATTAGTCTTGAACTACTTAAATTGTTTAGTTCCTAGGATTCAAAAGACGCATATCTACGAATCACTGCAAAAAGCTGGTCGTGCCAAGTGTCATCCTCCAATCCTTCAACACCACCTTCCTGGATGAGATATGCTTCCGTAATCTGTGGTAGACTAAACTTGGAGTGACCTGGCTTTATCAAGAGGACTCTTATGAGTATATAAAGAGCATGATCTCACACCATGTTCTCTAACTTTCAGAATACGCATTCATCGTGCAAATTCTTCCGGTTTTCAAGCGCCCTTTTGTATCCCCCGTAGCATTTACAACCGAGTGTATCAATCGTCTTCTGAACATTTGACGTGAGACACAGAACACATTAAGATGTGAGTAGACTTCAGTTCGTCCATTATGAAGACCGAATATTAATGGCAACATGAATGAACAGCCCCAAAATGGTCAAGCTCAGCATCGCCATTCTAGTCGCCGCGGCGACTTTTGCATTTGCAGCCCCTGAGGCCGTCGAAGCCCGTCAAGCTGCGGGATGTCAGCCGGAATACACCGTCTGCCGCGACGGCTGGGCGTGGTGCTGCTATAGCCCGTCTTGCTACGAGTTTGCTCCTCCGACAGCTTGCTGAAAGCCTTTATTATCATGAGAAAACTTCTGGGAAGGATTGAGCGAGTTTGAGCCAGTTGTGAGAATATGGGTCAGATTGCACGGCAAGGCCCGGTCTTTTGGCCAGCACAATCAAGGACTTGTTTCCCTTAACCACTCATTGGTCGAATTGGACTTTTAGATTGTTGCAACTTTCAATATAAGGAACAACAGATTGCTAGTATCAAATGTCCCTATCTGATGTGATCTGAACGGCACGGTAAGCGCGATTCAATTAGCACGAAGCTGAATCAACTACAAACATCCGTGTAACAGTGCGACATGAAGTCGAACATTGTGACTGAAAGTCAATTAAATGCCTTGGTAGAACTGAATCACCGTTCGAAGTGCAAGCATGACAGGCACCACTACTAAGCAGTCACCGGCTTCTGACCGTAGACGATGATTGCGGGGAAGAAGCCTCCTTGCTCCGTCATCTCCTTCACGTACCGTTCTTCCAGGTTCTCATACAACGAGGGCGACAAATCAGGACATACCACTGAAAGGGCCACGTCAGCCAAATACTTTTGCCACACAATAGATTCAACTCACTTTTGGCTTGTCGCGTTACGAGAGGAATAGTCCGCCTGAAGGGTGCGATGGATGACTCCAAGTCTTCCTGATTGGAATGCGCCTTGCCGATGCCGCAGTCGACCGTCTTGATAGTAACGTTCTGCAGACCTGCTTTCTTGAAGGCTTCAGGCAGTTTCTTCTGGTACGCACGATCCATGCCGATCTTCTCCATCATGGCTCCAATCAACTGGATGGCATCCTGCTGGGATTGAGGCTGATTTTGCTGCTCATTGGAAATGTCCAGCTCCATGGCCTGCAACCAACCCCCGGGAGCCAGAGTATCTGCAAAGGTTAGTCCAAATAACATTTGAACGAGTTTCACGGCGGTGCAGACTCACCCGCGAGGTTAGCCACGGCCTTCTCGACGCCAGACTTGCTGGTGCTGTGAAGCACGTTGCGGACATGGGTCATGTCGAACTTGCCCTTGAGCTCGTCGGCGGGTGGATCGCAAACGTCCTGGGTTACGTAGCGAATGTTGCCCTGAGCTGACGTGGGCAAGTAAACGGTTGAAACATCGGCGCCAACCATCTCGGCGGAGGGTGAGACTTGTTTCTGCAGGTCCCTGAGAAGTGTCCCTATCAACGCGCGTCAACCGTTACCGCAGTTCCTGTTGGTGGCGATGCGTCGTCACTCCGCGGGAATAACGTACCATCGGCACAACCCATGTCGAGGACCTTCAACCCGTCTTTTTTGAGGTCTACTGGGGCGAAGGCGATCTGGTCCTTGAGGCACATCTGCAGCCAGCGGTGTTGAATTCGGAGTCGCTCCAATTCGGCCTGAGCATCGCCCACCATGGCCGCGTAGGAAGTGTCTCGGACATTGAAGCCGTTCGCGCCACTTGCACCGTTCGCGCCGTTCATCTTGGTGAAGTAGTAGAGTTTAAATAGGTACTAGAAAGGCAGACCAAGTCCCACGAGTTAGTTTGATTGACATTGAGCAACCTGAGGGCATAAGGTCGATTAAATGCAACTTTGTCGTCTTAACTTGGCTCGTCAACTCATCACAAGCGACTGCTCAGCATCACAGATCGGCAAAACAACCCCGAGAACCCAAACCAATTACGAGACGGAAAGTCAAGATGCCTTTCTAGAAGTTTAGCAACTCTGTAGGTATCATAGCTTGATCTGGCAATTTCCAGTGTTTCCCCGCTGTCTTTGGCCATGAGTGGCTGCCGGCATGAAGTCGAGCGAGGTCGTCGAGGCAGGGGCGAAGTTTCAATTGCTAGGAAACAATGGGAAACAAAGTGTAGGCGATGCTTCGAGATACGGATGCGATAGCGATAGCGACGTGACGAAACCACCAGCCAATGGAACCCCGTCATCAGAAGAGCTGTCTCCTCCGTCTCAAGGCACCGTGAACAGCTTGAGATGTCGACTTTGCCTCCGGCTGATGGCATCGATCCACGGCCGATGAGGTCAGTGACGTGTGTTGGGGGGGAGGGTTCCTCGGGTGCGGGAGTCAGGGGCCGGCCGCTCCACGTTTTCCTGTCCGTTTACCCGCGGGACCCCAGAGAAACATGTGCCTGGTGGCTCGGGCCACGCAATTGACTTTTGAGAGTCTTCGAGCAGCGTGCTTGCTGAAGATGCTGGCTCGCAATCAAGAACGCATTGAGAACATGCATCAACCCCGGGCGGCCCTTCAATATCCATCCCGTCTCCGCCGTCCGCTTCCCGTCACGCGGCATGCGGTCTAGTCAGCCGGGGGACCAAGAAAAGCATCACGGCGGGGGCTGGGCAGCTTTCGGGTGATCCGAGTAGAGTGGTTCGCTTAGAGCGCCGCCCGACTGCGTGACTGTGCCTGGCTTTTCAACCGATGCCGTGCTTCTGCAAGAGAACGGATGGGTTACAATGCTGTGTCACATCGCCTGAGCCAAGCGGCTTATCCATGTCCTGCAACGCATATCACTGCGCGTATCTCAACATACATGAAACCGTAGCCCCAATCTTGAGCTAAATAAGCAAAGTCACGCCATCCCTGAGAAACACCACACTCATGGTAGGGCTGTTTCTCTGAGTCTGCCGCTGCAGCGCGTCCTCTGCAGGCAAAAAGCAGAGCCAGCTTCCCCAAAGAACCAGCCCAAGCGAGTCAGGTTGGTTGATCTCTCTACCACCTTCCCTGGCCGTGCGTGCGGGAGCCGAGTGCGCGAAGATCCGAATCTCTCACGGCCATTGGCTCCACACCAGAGACGATCAAGGTTTGATCATTGATCAGCATCCCATCTATACCATCCGCCGCTGTCTCGTACTTAATAGGCCTCGGTGCCTCCATCTTCCGTGACAGCGTTGCGTGTTCGTGGACAACAAGCTTCAGTGTGCAGAAATTCGGTGCATCTCAGACATTTGACCGCCTACATCCCGAGTTGATCTCGACGCCACACCAGACACTCCCTCAAAGCAACGCGAAATCGAGACACCGCGCGGATCTCCCGCCCATCCGAGTCAAAATGAAGGCGTCCTTCGCATACGTCCTCGTCGCCGCGCTCTTCGGAGTTTCGCAGGCCGCAATTACCCCGATGAACAACATCATCCGCCATGAGTACAACTTGAACGCCAGGGCCGGAGTCCACGGCGGACTCGGTCGTCGCGGCGATGCGGATCACGCTCCCGAGGCGGACGTCCTTCAACCGGTCGTTTAAGGACAAAGTACCAGAAACACTGAGGCGTTTGCATGATGGCCAAGTCAGAGCAGTATAGCACGGCAACAAGCCGCTGGCGACCGACATCGACAAACACAAAAACACGCACACAAATACACTAGACATGGCTACGACCACAACGCCACGGCCACAACGATCCGATTGATTGTCAATGACACAATCACACTTCGATTCTTGGCATGCGCTACATGCAGACATGCGACGTAGGGTAAGGCAGCCGGGAGTTTTGGCTGGCTGGAATCATGAGAACGGCGTTCACAGGACTTGGGATGACGGGGGTACGGGAAAATGGGCATGGAAGGCAACTGGATGGACCCGGCCGGACTGGTCTGCATCGACGCGATCGATAGACGCTCGAAGTTATCAGAAAACAAGTTTCATTCAAACACCCCGCACTTGGTTGTCAAATGCAATTTGTGACTCTCGTCGATCTGGAGGGGCTGAAATACAACTGACTCGGCGACCTACCGCTCGTACGTCCACGTGTAGTTCCACGTCTTCGCTCCGTCCACCACAAGCTCATAGTCCACCCGCAGGCGACGATCCTCTGACGTATCGAACGAAACCACGCCGAACTTGGAATTGCCCCAGGGATGCGAATGGACAGAGACGTCCGTGTCCTCGATCTGCCTGTGGAACCGGGAGAAGAGTTCGTAGAATTGGTTGAGAGGGGACGTGGAAAATTCTATGACCGCCTTGCCCCCCTTGTCGTTGGGCGGGAATATGGTGGTCGCATGTTCGTGACGATCCTGCCAAAGCAATGTTAATCTCGACAATCACAATAAGCAATTCCCAGCTCCACCAGAAAAGCTTCCCACATGGCGCAGGGAGCGCGACAAAGCCTCAAAGGGGGACTCACTCCACTCAGGATAACGACCCCGTCCGTCTGCCTCATCAAGTCCAAGACATGCTCCCGCTCCCACAGGTAGCCCGACCAACTGTCGGCCGAATCCGGGCCCCTCCAATTTCGCGTGAAGGGCACGCTGCTCACGACGACCTTCCACGCTTTTTCGGAGGCCAACCACTGCTGGAGATCGGCTAGCTGAGCCGCGCCAAGCATCGTCTTCCCAGGCCCATCTTCCAAGGATTCCGCAGATCGATATCGTCGGGTGTCCAGCACAAAGAACGAGACGTCCCCCCGACGAAAGACGTAATGCGTTTTGCCTCGGCCGAACTGAGACGGCGGGTTCGCATGTCCATGGTACGCCCAGAACGGTTGCATGGCGGACTGGTACAGACCCGTTTCGTTGGCCGCCCAGTCGTTGATAATCTCGTGATCGTCGTAGACGTGTAGCCACGGCAGGGATTGCAAGGCAGGCGTCCAGCTTGGTGAGGCGTAGACTTGGCGGTACGCGCTGGTGTAGTGCTCCGGTGTCCAACCCAGAGCGACGGGCAAGTCGATGTAGATGAAGTCGCCGAGAAAGAGCATCATGTCTACTGGCTTCAGCGACAGATACTGATCGAGAAACTCCAGACCTCGAATTCGCAGTCCGTGATCCAGTGGACTGTACGGATAGAAAGGCTTGATGCAGCTGGTCGACACGAGGCTCCATCGTTTCGGGTGAAGATCCGCTGTCTTGAAAGAACCAGAATGACTGGCATTTGTTGCATAAGAGTACGACGTGCTCGGCTTCAGGCCCTCCAGCAAAAACGTGCCTGTGTGATCGCTAGACTCGGCCACAGAGATGACTTGCGATAAGAAGTCGTTCTCGACTCCGTCATCTGAGGTGAGTCTGATCTCGACATAGGTGACGGTGTCGGCCGGGGCGCGGACGACGATTCGTGCCGAAGTCTCGTCAACGTATCCAACGCGAGCAAATGAAAGATCCTCGCTCTGGTGCAAGTAATGACTTCGATAAAGAAAGTCCCAGACCGCACCGAGAGAAAGGATATTCAGGCAAACAGTGATGAAACTTGTCAACGGCTGCTTCGAGTCAACCCATCCAACAAGCAATAGCAAGCCTTTGTGGGTAGGTTTAGGCGTATTCTGAGACTTGCTGAGCATCAGCTTTCCAGTAAGACTCAAAAAGTAAGCTGCCGCGTTCCCGTAGATGCGATTGAGATATGTTCGTCCAAGGGGATGCTGGTTTTGGTCAGCGAAGAGCTAGATCATGTAAGAGAAGACTAAACCATACGAATCTTGTGAATAGAAAGGCCGTAGCCCTGAGAGTGAGAGTCGCGACAGCCAATATGGCGTTCAGGACGCCGGGCATAGCCATGATGCCGCCGCTCAATCCCTTGGTCACTTCGAAGTCTTTCGCTGGATCGCTGAAGTGATCGCTTTAGTTTTCTATGTTCTTAGTGAGCCCTGAACCCAGCTCCATGGAGGCGGATTTGAAGTCCAGACCGCGTGGGCTCCCATGGAGTGATCCGGAAGGTTATCTTGCCAATGACACAGACACGTGCCGCGATCTATCGTCCTCTCCAACAACCAGCCGTCATTCACATCTTGGAAGAGGGTCCGAAGGCCTGACATCCACGCCTATTGCCGATTTCCCGACCCGATCGCGTCGGATTCGCCTTTCGTCATGAACAAAGATCCAAAATTGAGAACTTTGTCTCCTAGACGTTATCAAAACCCCCACCAAAGGATTCCATCCACGGACTGTGATGCCCAAGAGTGGACCGCCGGGAGCGGAACCCCACCCCGATTGACGTCTGACATGATCGTATTCCACCACGTGGGCGCCGGTTGGACGACCGTTTCTCTCCGAAGGCGGAGATCGTCCGGCAACATCAAGGTCCATACCGGAGCCCACACGAATTATGAACTAGAGAAGCTTGTTTCTACCGCCTATCCCGGCGCGCACGACTTCGACCGCGTAAGTCCAAGAAAACACCAAAATCCTGCTGGAGTTTATTCCCGGCGGGCTCCCCACGTCGGTCATGTTCCGGGGGTCTTGACCCGTAGCCACGACCATCTGTGCCGCGAGACTATGTCGCACGTGCTCCAAATCAGGCATCCTGTGGACAACGACGCGGCTCTGCGGCGTTGGCGGGACTTCATCGCCGTCGATATGTGTTCCAGTAAGTGACAGAGACTGGTTGAGAGGGTGGGGGCCAAGGACTAGAACCACCAGTTCGTGCGCGGCCGTTGCAAGTTCATGTCTGACATTCTTCGAAAGTGAGACCGCATCCATGTCTTGAACCCGGAAAGAAACATGCGTACCAAGATCTTGGTACGGGCAAGGGTTCCACGTGTCGAAGCAAACTAGCTCCTTGCAAGAGGCAGATTGCTGCTATACTTATATTTGACACTGCCTTCACTGATCCTGGTCTCGTCGCGGTGTTCTCATCATTCATCATCGAACCTCTTGTCGCAGAAAACTCGTCATGGAGTCTGTTTCTCGCTCAGAAGCCGGTTCCGACACGGCCAATGACATGACCAAGAAGGATCTCGGCGTCGTTGCGTCGTCTGAACGCGATGAGGCGTCGTCACAAGAGCAAACTGCCCCAGTGAGAACTGCTGGCAAGCTCGATGTTCTCATCCAGGGAGTTGCACTCTTCTCGGATGGTTACAACATCCAGATCATTGGCTACATGAACACGGTTCTGGCGAAGCTGTAGGTTCCATGTTCTTTCCTAAAATGCCTCTAGAGGTTGGTGTCAGCGCTTACATTTGATGTTACTCGTAGATACCCCAAGCAGATGACCAACACAGTCAAGACGAGACTGTCCAATTCAATCCTGATCGGCGACATTTTTGGTATGCTGATTTTCGGACTCTGCATCGACAAGTTTGGCAGAAAAGTCGGCATTATCCTTACCACTCTCTTCTTGGTCTTGGTGAGTCCTGTCGCCAACTCACGAAGTGACCCAGGTCATTGACAACATTAGGGTATCGTGATTGCAACTGCTGCCCACGGCACAAGTGTGGAAGGCATGTTCTGGATGATGGTCATTGGCCGTGGAGTAGCGGGTGTTGGTGCTGGTAAGTTTGACTGAAATGTTATCCTCTCGAATCTGTCATATGCTAAAGCGGTCTCAGGCGGAGAGTACACTGTCTGCACATCCCAAGCTCTCGAATGCGCCGATAGCACAGAGGCCATGCGTAAACGCCGAGGAATGCTCGTCGCCGTCTCCACAAACGCCGCCATCATCTCCGGCTTCGTCGGCTCCAGCATCGTATCTCTCATCGTCATCGCTGCGTACAACGGCCAGGCTAGCGACGGCATCTGGAGAATTTGTTTCGGTATCGGCATCTTCGTACGTTGAATCTCCATCCCAATCGACAAGCCACCAGACGGACTAACACACACCTCCATAGCTGCCGCTGATCATCTTCTTCTTCCGCATGCGCCTCGTCGACTCGCAGCAGTACAAGAAACACGCCATCCAGCACAACATCCCCTACTGGCTCGCCATCAAGTTCTACTGGAAAGCTCTGCTGGGCTGCTGCAGCGCCTGGTTCCTCTACGACGCCGTCGTCTACCCCTTCAACCTCCTCGCCCCGACGCTCGTCGCCGGCTTCTCCTCCCAGCAGACCATGATCCAGTCCATCGGCTGGTCCGCCCTGATCAACGCCTTCGCGCTGCCCGGTGCCTTCATCGGGGCGCTGCTGATGGACAAGATCGGCCGCCGTCAGACGTACGCGCTGGGCTGGGCCATCGTCTGCGTCTTTGGTTTTGCCATTGGCGGGTCCATGATCCAGCTGAACAACATTTTCCCGCTGTTCGTAACCTTGTACGGCCTGTTCCAGACGTTCTTGTCCGTAGGCCCTGGCGACTGCAACTTCTTGGTGTCTAGCGAGTCGTTCCCGACGCCGCTACGAGGACATTTCCTCGGCTTCGCGGCTGCGGTTGGCAAGGCAGGTGCTGCGGTCGGCACCACGGCACTTAGCGAGGCTTTGGCTAGCTTCGACGATCGCTTGAAGGGCCAGCAGGCAATCTTCCTCATCGGAAGCGGCATCTCTGTCATTGGCACTCTTTGTGTTTGGTTCTTGATCCCGGATGTAAGTTTCGCTCGCAGTAATGGTTCTTGATTCGTATTACTGACTCCTGCCAGGCTCCCAAGCACCTTGAAGACGAAGACGTGCGATTCAAGAAGTATTTGGAGGCAAACGGCTATGATACCAGCAACATGGGACTGAAGGCATAAGTGAACAGAATTGTGTTGTATTCCATATTCCGCAATCACTGAAAAACGTCTTTACGTTTCTTAGGTAATTTTGAAATCCACCATGCAAGGCAATGCAAGTCTATGAACCAAAAAGATGGAAAATCCAAACATAAATGAAATTCTAACTCGCAAAGAAAAGCGCGAAATTTCGTGACTTACTATTCTCCGATGTTCCACATATCTGTCTCGTCCACAAATCGTTGTATCGCTCCCCCTTAGCAAGCAACTCCTCGTGGGTTCCACTCTCCACAACACTTCCCTCATGAACAACAATGATCTTGTTTGCGTGAACAACGGTCGACAGCCGATGCGCAATGACAAACGTTGTTCTCCCCCTCTTCAATACGTCCAAAGCACTCTGAATGCTGGCCTCCGTCTTGGTATCGACGGCACTAGTGGCCTCGTCTAGGATGAGGATCGGCGGGTCTTTCAGGAACACCCGAGCAATGGCTAGCCTCTGGATCTCACCGCCGGACAGCTTGACGCCCTGCTCTCCAACGCGGCTCTCGTAACCGTCTGCAAAGCTGAGTATCCTGTCGTGGATGGCGGCGGCTCGGCAGGCCTCGAAAATCTCGGCATCGGTGGCCGTTGGCCGAGCGTAGCGCAGGTTCTCCATCACAGACGCGTTGAAGAGCAGTGGGTCCTGGGGAACAACGCCTAGGGCCTCTCTCAGGGAACTAAGCGTGATGTCGCGGATATCATGACCGTCGATTGTGATTCGGCCGGAGGTGACATCGTAGAATCGGAGGAGGAGCTTCATGATCGAAGACTTTCCGGCGCCGGTCTCTCCCACCAAGGCAACTGTTTCTCCCGGAGCAGCCGACACGTTCAAGTCCCGGATAGTCGGCCTTCTGGGATCATACGAAAAGCTAACGTTCTCGAATGCAACGTAACCCTTGACATCGCGAAGTTCTGTCGCATCCTCCTTCTCAGCGATTGTGGATTTGGTCTGGAGAAGGTTGAGAAGGCGCTCCGCATCGACCAAGTCGGTCATCAAGAACCGGTAGTTGTGCGAGAGAAACTTCATCGGCCAAAGGAGGAACTCCCAGTACTGGATGAGGAAGACAAAGTCACCGGCGCTCGCGCGGCCCTGAGAGATCTCGTGGAGAACCAGGCTGGCAAGGGTGAAGAAGGTAATGGGGACCGTCATCTCGAGAAGGGCCTGGACGAGGGCGTCGCGAACGCCGTAGTTGCGGTTGGCGGTGAGCTGCGCCTCCACGGCCTGGCCAAAACGGCGCCTTTCGAAGCTGAACATGTTGAAATAAGTTACAGTCTGCCAACCCTGAACGGCCTGGTGCATGACCTTGGCTTCCTCTCTTTGGGCTTTGCTAGAGGCCCTGCGGTTCTCGATGTTCATATTTGATGTGAAGACTTCTAGACTCATGAACGCCGCGGAGGCCACGAGCATGGTCAGGGCAACGTAGATGTTGAACTTGGAGTAGAGAAGCCAGAATGCGATAAAGAGGTCCACGAGGGTAGGCAGGATGTCGATAATGGCTGTCTCGAGCAAATTGGTGAGCGACTCGCCCTGTTCGATAGCCTTCATGACCTCGGCGGAGTCTCTTTCAGAGTGGAACTCCATCGAAAGGCTCATGACGTGGTTGAAGGCTGCGTTGGTGACTTGCCGATAGGAAAACTGCTTGATCGGGATCTTGGCCAAGGCTTCGACCAGGCCCAGGCCCGAATCGTCGTTGACCAAGGTGAGAAGAAGCCACACGAAAAGTGCGCCATAAGGCGCTTGCTTGTCCAAGATCATGTTGGTGATGATGCCGAGCTGAGCCGGGATCAAGACGTTCAGGGCTCTCTTTCCTGCGATGCAGACGAAGCAAAGGAATATGGAAAATTGCACCTTGCGGTCTTTCCGAGGGATCAGGTAAGGGAGGAAGATGGAAAAGTCTTTGAGGTAACCACACCATCCACCCGTTTCCTTGAGTCGCTTCGCACGACGGCGTTTGATGCTGGCGCCGTCGTCCGATTCATCGTCACTTTCGCCGTCCGAGTTCTCATCCGAGTTCAGACTGGCGACCTCAGTGTCGGTGTCGTCTCTGAAAGGCACGCTGCCGTATTCGTGACTTATTCCTCCGCTTGATGGGTTGGCTCGGAGAAATGGTTGGCTCTCTTCCGAAGTTTCCTCTTTCCTCTTTCCCGAGAATAGGCTCGTGTTGATAAGGAGAAGAAGTAACAGAGACAAGATTCTGACCGCTTGGCAGCAGATACTGACAATCGTCCAGGGTTGCGTAAAATGTTCCAGTGCGCTCAGAACAAGCAGCGGGATTTCAAATGACAGGGTGAAAAGAGATGCAACCGAGAGAAAGTTCCCGGCGCCAGCTTGGCGGACGGTAACAGCCAGCCAGAGCAGGAATAAGACAACGAGATGGACGATGTGAGGTTGATCTTTGCCGAAAGCATCCTCTTTGGTAGCGGCGATGACACCTTCGCCAATGTATGAAAAGAGAGTTACGATAAGTAGGGATACTGATAGAATTGACCGGCTTCGCGGTAGCGGATGCACTCCTTTAGCCTGGACTCGGCCGAGTCGGACAAGTACCGAAATCGAGACCAAGAGAGCTGCACCCAGTGCACAGCCGTAGTGGAGGGCCTGCGAGGCCTCAAGGCGGGTGCCCATGTCGAGTGCGAGTTTGAAATCTGACGGCGATAATGGTTTCGAGGGGAGGATTTCTTGGACAGAAGAGGGTTAGACAATAAATAGCCGAATCCTCGGGACAACGGCAGCGTAGCACAAAGTGACGTACATGTAACTGCCGCTAGCTTCGTCGAGACACGCCTGACTCTGCTGCTTGTGTGCCGTAGTGCTGATTTGGGCCACACGGACGCTCGTTCAGCTGCGAGTGTTCTGCTAATCCCGGGGCTAAGACGTCGGAATCTGACTCACGTCGGGGCCGCCGCATCGCAGAGATGACGGCGTAAAGCCTAGAGAGTGAGGCGGAGTGCGCGGCCTCCGTCCAATGGGTATGTTGCCACAGTTTGCAGTTGCCCGTAAGATCAGCTTCCCAATTCAACTTTACGACCGCGAAGTATCAATCGAACAGCCTCCAGCCAAGACTGACTTTCATTCGTTCCCTAACACCCCGGATATGCGCGCCTTAACCCCACTGAGGCCAAAATTGAGTCCACTGCAATGAACTAACTCCATCGGATCCCCTGTTTGCGACATTGGAAGACAAATGTTTGCTGATGAGCGGCTGTACATGCACGATTCATGCGGTAAGAGGCCAGCACAGCTACAGAGAAATGAGTCATCGTCCATTAATACCCTTCAAGTCACTATCGGATTGAAGCCTCATTCGCCAGCCTTTGGTAGTAATACTGGAAGGGCATGCCATTACTGGAAACGAATGAGCCTTTCAATAGATCTCTGATCACTAATGACTCACTTGAGTCAATCATTTCAGCAGGTTCAAAGTGAGTGTCGAGCTCTGTATCTGAGATCGAAGTAAAGCCAGCTTTGCGAGCAACCTTACTGGAGACATGATTTTGCCGATAACTCGGCTATTGAGTATGAGGAAACAAGGGAAGCTAGTGGTAATTTTTCTTGAGACAGCGTGACTTGATGCATGTGGTGTCCAGTTGGTAATACCGTGCTCAAATTGTCCCTGTAATATTCTGCCCGCGGGCGTCACCAATGGAATTGTCTCAATCGCTGCCCAGAGACAAAGCTGTCATCTGCTGGGTTGGTATCGGAAGAGTGTCTTTGCACTTCTGTTCGGGCACCTTTGCCATCTCCTTGATCTTGGCTTGCTTTTCCATCCAATCCAGAGCCCCACTGTAGGTGCAATTGTAGTCCATGAACTCTCCAGGGTTCCTATCATCGTCAGACAAGATGATACTTCGGCAACGAATTCTGTGCACTTACATGGTGATCTTATTACTGGATTTGTCTGTCGCAGGCTTGCCGGACTGTCTACTGTAGCCCTGGATAAGAGTGGCGCGCTCATATCGGCACTCGAAGACGGTCTATTGACGGTTTAGCCACGAGTCGATGTGTAGTGCTGAGGTGAATGCCGACCTTGAGTAGAACCGCGATTTCTTCTTTCGCGGGCTTACTCTTGACATCAGCAAAGATTGCCCCGATAGCTTCCGCATCTTCCACGCTTTGGCTTGCGCCCTGGCCCTGAGTCGGCAGCATGGGATGACTTGCGTCGCCAATGATGATCGTGCGGCCCCGATGCCATGTCTCCAACGGATCCTGAAGGATAGCTGTCAGTATTTTGAGCTCTCAAGTCTCGGTCATGGAGACTGTCTGAGGACTTACCAGGTCTCTAAGCTGCCAAAGTCCGACCTCCGTGCAGTTCTTGAACACCGCCTTTGCCCAGTTGGGAAACACATTGAAGGTTTCTCTGAGCTTTTCAGGGTCCCCTTTGGTAGTCCACGACTTGCCCTCCGCGCTTTCGTGCATTTTGTCTGGCGGCAAGTCAGCACATTGAATACAACTTAACGCGACAAGAGCAAACTGACCATCAGGGACCATGGCGACAATACTATAGATAGACCCGCCTCTCGCTGGGCCCATGATGATTCTTCGGTCATGCCCCATGATCATCGTGGTGAAAGACTCTCTGGGGTCGATTACAGACGTAAAGTCCTTGTCTTTCTCCAGTTCAGAGCTGTCGATAATGAGACGATACGCTTGGTTGATAATTAGCACCTAAGCCGACTGTTTGCAGCTTGCGCCGTGCTCAACTCACCAGATAAACCAGTGGGTATCGCAGGAACTTCCTTGCCAACAACTGACTGTCGAATCACACTCTTGCTGTTGCATGGTCAGAATCGCACCAGTTAACCCATATCCGCCCCGTTAGAGGAGTACACTCACATGCCGTCCGCTCCCACCACGAGGTCTCCGGTAATCGTTTCACCCGATTCTAGGGTAACAACCCCAGCTTCGGGATCGCAACTCTTAACAACGCTTCCCGTACGAATGACAACTGAGCCATTCTCTGCATCATCTTTCGTCGCAGCGTCTTTTAAGGCGTCGTGGAGATCAATCCTGGAGAATTAGTTCCGAATCCCTAAAGACGATCTATGGATAACCTCTACCTGTGATAAACCATCCGTTCCTAAAGCAAGGGGTTAGAAATCTTCAATGATTTCAATCTAGTTTTTCGACTTACCGCTCCATAGCTCTTCTTTAGATGGAATGGGATTTCTGCACGCAGCTTGCCTTCGGTATCGTAGATACGAAACTAAGTCCCAACAATTTAGTCAATAGGTATTACGAGAACTCCTGAAAACCTGAAACTTACAGCCTTGTCAGCCATTGACCCTCTTTTGGACAATGCCTCCTCGAGACCCCATTTCTTTTCCACAATCCTGAAAGAGTTAGTAAGACGAGGCGCATGGAAAAGGAACCCTCATATACTTTGAAGCATTTGGCTGAAGTCTTCATCGGCGTTGTTAGTAAAGAAGCCGAGCTGATGCGCAATCGGGAGAACTTAAGATATTGTAGCGCCTATCTCCTTGTTCAAACGGCTCTGTTCCAGTATTGTGATATGGCGATTAGGACCTCGCAGGGCGATAGCCTGCAACTGTCAGCATGACTATGCGAGAAGCCATAATGGACAATACAAACAGCTGAGAGACCAGCAATCCCGCCGCCAACAATGACGATTTCAAATCTATTGGTATCAGCCGGTGAAGTCATGATGGCAAGTTGGCCCAGTGATCCCGTGGGCCGTGTTGTGTTTGCCAAGGGGAAAGTCAGCCAGCACTGGCTCAACGTCTAATACGGGACGAGAGAGATGTTTGATCAACAGTCATTGTAACAATCCCCACCGGAATAAAGGGGAATGCCCCCGAGGAAGGTCAAGTTTCCCCTTTCCCATTCCCCATTCATGTTTGGTACCCTTCCGTTGTTGTGTCTCCACTTCCCGGCAGCGGGCACTTGGCTGCGGAGAGGACGTTTGCTCGTACAGGGTTGTGGGAGCCGAACCGAGGACTCCGAACCGAGGAGCTCTGACTGGGCCGGATGTAAGTCCCCGAACGGCTCAGCGCGACAACCTCAGAGAGCAAAAGAGTTCCCCGGACATTGCGTCCGTAACTTGTTCCGGTGGGAGCTGTGGCGAAAATCATGCATTGCATTTGAGATATCAAAATGAGCTGCGATCATCCAGCTCGAGTCAGCGTCTTGTCGCAATTCTGCAGCAACCCAAGAACAAGTTCCATTGGCAAAATCCCACGTCCAACATGACTACCACCACCACCACTGTAGTTGAGCAACTGAGCGCTCCCATCAAGGCCGTTGACGATGGCCGGATGAAGATGGATGGTTCTGACCCCTCGTACGGCGACTGGCGTGACGACCTCCTTCGTGATGGCTACGCCGTGCTCAAGGGGGCAATTCCCAGAGAGCGCGCTGATGGCTACGCTGACAAAATGTACTCTCTTCTTGAGTCTTTGTAAGTACCTCTTGTCAATGAAATAATGTTTGGTAACCAACTAACAATTGCCGTAGCGGCCTTGGCTACGACCGCAATGACCCATCCACCGTGCACCCCGACAAACTCCCCGTCATCAACGAGAAGGGCATGTTGATGGCCTACGGCGCCTGCCACGAGGACTTCGTCTGGAACATTCGCAGTGAGCCCGGCGTTGTGGGAGCCTTCGAGAAGGTCTATAACACCGAGGACCTGATTGTGTCTTTCGACGTCATCAACTATGGATTTGCCAACCGTGCCAACCTTCCCGAGAACAAGCCCTGGCCTCACCAAGATCAGGTATGACCACTGAATGAAGCCTTTTACATTTCCTCGGTAGACCTTTCGCTGAAATAAATGCACCAATACAGGACCCCGAAAAGCCTGGCTTCCGCTGCCTTCAAGGCCTTGTGAACCTCCACCCCTGCGGACCCAACGACGGCGGTCTCATCGTCTGCAAGGGCTCGCACAACCTGAGCGCCCAGTTCCACGAGGATCTCAAGGACGAGCCTCGCATCCCGGCGTGGACGAAGGAGTGGTACGGCTTCACGGACCGCGGGATGCAGTGGCTTAAGGATCACGGCGGCGAGTGGATCAAGGTCTGCGCCGACCCCGGCGACCTCATTGTCTGGGACTCTCGGACCGCCCACTACAACGTCCCCGTCAAGGGCGATATCGACCGTATGGCTGTGT
Organism: Colletotrichum tropicicola; assembly: GCA_025962755.1. Lineage (NCBI taxonomy): Eukaryota > Fungi > Ascomycota > Sordariomycetes > Glomerellales > Glomerellaceae > Colletotrichum > Colletotrichum tropicicola. Next base: position 56,761 of record JAOWMA010000076.1, read on the forward strand.
ACACTTGCTTTATGCCCGTGACGGACGCCACTCAAGAGGACCTTGTGCGGAAGAAGGCTGCGTATGAAGGTCAGTCTCAGTTTATTCTTTCAGGCATGGAGGTGGTGAGTCACTAACAACTTTCCTACGCAGCCCGACTTGGAACCACCCACTGGCCCAACGCACGACACACGGGCTCCAACGCTGCGGTTCGGAATGGACAGCCGGATCATGTTGTTCGGGAGAGGCCGCTCAACGACCCTGTGTTGAGCGAGAGAGCTTTCAAGCTTACGGGAATTCCGTACATTCAATCAAAGGCCTGAGGGATCTCTGATAGTGTCAAGTACATTTGGGATATCACGAGACACCGATAGTTTCCTAAGAATACATACTACAAGATCATATCTCGACACAGTCGCTAGTATCAGAATGTTGTAACAAAACATGAAAACCCATTCGTCATTACTTTGCTTTGTCGCTGCTCACAAAAGTCAAGTGAATGTCTTCCCAAATGAGAATATCCGAGCAGGGAGAGGCCTGCACCCGGCTGAGAACGCTCCCAACAAGAGTCTGGGCGATGGAATGGGCATTGCGGCAGCAGCTCATCGGAAGACCCGAGGGTTGTTCTAGCCTGAGAATCAATTCCGATAAACAGCGTTCTCAAGCCGAGTAAGCTCTCCGCAATTCACAATCCGAACTCGAGTTTCCATCGCCAAGTCGAAGTTTTGGTCCAGCCAGGTGGCCAAGCCATCTTGGCAGCTTGCAACCAAATGAACAACTCATCATTGCCACCGTCCGGGGGAAATGATAACCGTGATAGGACTTTCAGCCCGCCGTGGGAAAGGTCAAAACCATGATAACAAAGCAGCCAAGACTTGTTTTCCGAACCGAAGGGTGACAATCAAACCGAGGACTCCAACCCCGGAATGCCGTGAGGGACTTCCAGACAGGCCCGTCCTGGTCTGGCTAGTCTTCCCCGCAAACCAGCTGAATTGGAACGGAAAGCCGAATCGCACTAACGACAGTACCAAGCCGGGGCCCCTCTTCCGTACCCCAGGCTGCACCCCACGCCGTAATCTGGGTGAAGGCTGGGGAAGGGGGGACAATGGCCAAGGAGCAACAAGACACCTCGAGGCCTTGGAGTGAGGGTCGTCGAGTTGTATCGAACTTGGCGAATGACACCTTTGACATTTGTCAGGTTGCACGGATCGCAGAAATAGACCCAACTTCCCCGGACTATCTCTAGAAGACAGAATAGTTGACACCTTCACTGCCTCCTCAACGTCCTCTCTGAAGGACAGTCGATATTCTTTTGCAGCGAATTTTCTGCTTTTTTGCCACTTTTACCACTCGTTCTGTCAGAGATCCCAAGATGGGCGAATCAGACAACAAGGTTACGGAAGAGAGAGTCGAATCGGCCTCCGAGTTCCCCCAGAAGCCAGTTATCAACGATGAGAGCTATAAGCCCAATGTTCAGTTGGCCGACGGAGATGTTACCTACCTCATTCCAACTCCCAGTTCGGACCCGCGTGGTACGTATTGCTCTCGGTATTCTGCTTTGTGATATAAGCCAAATGTCTCTCAACTAACCAACTACATAGACCCTCTGAACTTGAGCAAGCTGCGAAAATGGGTAGGCATCACCAGTTTCAAAATTGGTATTGGACACAGGTTTACCGATAGTCCAACAACAGATCATCACGATGACCTGCGCAACCTTTGCCGCGGTTGGCCTCGTTCAGGTCTCGGGACTTGGCGCCCTCCTCGGCGAATTTATTCCACAATACCAGGCCGAGGGCAAGGGAAGCTACGAAGACATCTCCCACCTCATGACATACCCGTCCCTGTTCATGGGCCTGGGAAACCTGATCGGAATGCCTCTGGCTCTCGCCATCGGAAGACGACCAGTGTTCCTCGGTTCCTGCGCCCTCGCCGTACTGGGCTCGATTCTCTGCGGCTTCGCCAAGAGTTACAACGCTCACCTCGCGGCTCGTATGGTTCTCGGTCTCGCCGCCGGCCAAAGTGAAGCCCTCTGCCCGCTGATGGTCCAAGAAGTCCACTTTCTCCACGAGCGCGCCCGGTGCTTGATGTGGTTCACCCTGTGGCAGTCAACTCTCAGCGCCGTCTACTCCCTCCTGACATCCTACATCGCTGCCGGCATTGGCTCTTCAGGGTGGTACTTCCTCGGCGCCGGCCTCTCTGCCGTTACCTTCCTCTTCGCCATCTTCATGGTGCCTGAGACCAAGTACGACAGACCCCTTGCCGCATACCAGGGTCAAGAAGCCGCGGTTTCACGATTCGTCACCGCCCGTGCTCCAGCAGTTGACGATACCACGGGGGTCTACACTGAGATGCTCACCCGCAAGACCACGACGGAGCCCCGCCAGCTGGACTTTGTCAACTTCAAGCCTCGTACATTTGCTTCTGACATTCGGCTCATGAACCAGAAGGCGGACTGGAAGGAGGGCTGGCAGTGCTGCACCGGCATGGCCATTGTCACCTTTTTCCCTGACATGATGTGGGCTCTGCTCCTCAACGGATTGACAATGTAAGACGCTGTCCTGGCCTATGCCAAAACCTGTCCACAAAGTTTCAGTATACTGGCACTAACGTATTTCTCGTCAGCGGTGTCAACATTGCCCTGGGAACCACCTATGGAGAGATCCTCCAAAAGGCCCCGTACAGCTGGAGTTCTTCGGTGGTCAGCTTCGCCCTGACTGGACAGATCGTGGTCGCCTTCTTGGCTTTGCCTCTTTTGGGTCGAGGCTCAGATTGGATCATTCAGTTCTTCGCTCGTCGCAACGGAGGCTTGCACAAGCCTGAATACCGTCTGATCCCGCTCATCATCCCAGTCATCGTCGGGACACTTGCGTCGGTGCTGTACGGCCAGGCAGCCGAGCACCCCGAGAGATTCCACTGGTTTGCCATCGTCTTCTCCCTGAACGCCTACTACTTTGGCTTTGTCGGTGCCAACCAGGTCGGAATCACCTATGCGCTCGATGCATACCCGACTCGCTCTGGCCCCGTGCTCGTCATCATCTGCGCTATGCGAGGTGTTATCTCTTTCGGTACTAGTTACGGAGTAACTCCTTTCATTAATGCGATAGGGTACGACGGAGCTTTTGGAATCTATGGTGCCCTGACTGCTGGATTTGGTGCCATTGGAATCTTTGTTTTCATTTGGGGCACTCAGATCAGAGCCATGGTTTCTAAGTGGGCTGTTGCCAACACCACTGCTACTCCCTCCTACAATCACTAGCAGGCTACGTGCGTATTCTACGCAATGAAGGAGCAGAGTTGTGGTTTTGGAGCTGTGGTTGTCTCGAAATTAGTAACTTGGTCTCTCGTACGAATCACTTTGGTATTTCTTTTGTTGTTTTAGGACTCGGCGGATGACAATAGCGGCAGAATGATTCTCATTTGTGGAGTAACGTGTTGACACGAACTTTTCTTAAATATGACTCGATGTTTCACGACACAGTCTGTCACTCTATCAGATGTATACAATTTGAAATTTCGCTGCTGAGACTGGTCTACCACGGTAGCTTTCTCCTTTGACTCATATAAACAAAGCCAAACTAATCATTCCTTGTACGTCTGAAAGCTTACATCAATCTGCGGCTTAGAATAGAAATCTGCTAAGTGAAACAGAAATACCAGATATTTCTTGATTTGTATCTGGCTTTATTAATGAGCCCAATGCGCTGGTTCGGAGATAACCGAACACGGAATGGTATGATAACTGCGACTAGTAGACCAGGACCTAGGTTGAAGTCGCTAAGACACTAGACAGAGCCTCCTACCGCCATCTCTGGCCGTGTTGACGTTGCTGATTTTTAACCTCTCAAATTCGACAGTATGCTATACGCCGGGCATCAGCTTATTGACGTTAGGAGTGCCCAGACAGGGCCAGCAAAATAAATCAGGTCAAAACTTCATCAATTTATGTAACTTCTCCTACGCCTTTACATGTAGTTACCGAATGAACGGCAGAATCACACGGCTCTGGTGCTCCGGGCCACAGTGAATAAAATGCTCTCCCTTATTCCGCTCATGCTCCGGGCGCTCCGTAGAAAACGCCTTATACTCGGCGATTGAGGGGAACTGACCGCCAATTTGCACCTGCACCGACTCTCCAGCCTCGTAGTCGACACCCATGGCCCAAATGCCAATCTCCAGCTCCACCACCTCCCCGGGCGGGATCTTGTTTTCCTCGTCATGGGGGTGAAAGGGGAATTGCGGGTGCATAGAGCGGGCCGGGTCGATCTTGCGGTGGGACGCTCTCAGCTGGCCAACAGAACCAAGGTGCAGATTCGTGCTGCTCCGCTCTTTGGGCGGGATGCCATGGATAGACTTGACGGGGGCCGCCCAGAAGGGGAAGCAGAGGTGCATCATAGCGTTTCCATCTTTGTCGAGTTTCCTGATATTGACAAAGACGTTCATATCGTCATGGGAGGGACAGGAGACGTAGAGTATGGCTTTCGGGATGCCTATCAGGCGGGAGGGCTTGTCGAACGTGTAAGTGAACTTGGCAAGTGAAGCGCCATCCTCAGAGTTGTATGAAGCTTTTGATGCGTTGGACGGAACGGATTCTGACAAGGCACCAGAGTCGAGATAGAAAGTCTTGTAGTCGGTGTTTGGAGGAGGAAAGTCTTCGAGGATGACGTCGCTTTCGGGCTCTTGGTCGCCGAACTTAAGGGATGTCCAGCGGACTTTTGGTGTCGTTTCCCAGTCATTTTCGATGCCTTTCAGGTATCTGTCGAAGAATTTCTTTACCAGAAGTTAGCTATGAGTCGGCGAAACGGAGGCACTGGGAAACTCACAGCAAGGTCCTCATTCGTCTCGGGCACGCTGTACAGATCGAACCACTCCTGCCATGCGCTCCAGCGAATCCACTTCTTCTCGCATCCCAGCTCCATGAATCCTCTTATGCTACCCATCGTGTGGATGGAGCTGAAGTCGGAGCCTGAGATGTAAGCCGGGATGTTGATCGCTTTCATGTTCGCCCGTTTGTCCTCCCACCAGATGTTGGACAGGGGGCTCCGGCGGTACATCTCGGCAAAGTCCTCGACACCCGAGCCGCCCTTGATGATAAGACTGGTGATGAGATCGAAGTTGCTCATGGAGAAGATGCCGCCCCTGACAAACTGCTCGCGGAAAAGGTCGCCACTAGCCTCCCAGGGTGCGATGGCTTTCAGAGAAGGGGGATTCAGCGCCGCAACGTGCCACTGTGCAATAGCGAGGGCAGAATTTCCGGCCATTCCCACGTTGCCATTGCACCAGTCCATCTTGGCGATCGCTTCAATGACATCATACGCATCCTCGGCGTCCTGCAGTCCCATGATCGGGACCTGGCCATCGCTGTTGCCGGCGCCTCTGCTGTCGACGCTGATGGTGGCGTAGCCCTTCGGACACCACCTCTGAGGGTCAAGTCCCTCAAATTTCTCCAATCCGCTGAGGTCGCTCTTCTTTACACAGCAAGACCACGGCGTCATGGGTAGCATGGTGAGGGCGCTGTACTTCTTGCCGTAGGGCGACCAGCCGACAATGGCCGGGATCTTCTCCGTGGCATCCGCAGGGCGGTATACGTCGATGTACAACCTGCAACCATCGCGGACCTTGATCTCGACGTCGTGGTCGATGCGGATGTCGCTCTCGAGGGGTTTCGCGTCGTAGCCGTTCCAGCCTTTAGGGAGGACTTCGGTGCGGCCTGGAGTGAAGCCCTGATAGTTGTTGACTCCGACCTCAGGCTTGCCGATGGGCTTGTACGCGATTTGAATTGGGAGAGGCATGATTGGGGAGATTTCTGTATCAGGGTCTTGGGGAATGAACAAGCTTACATGCTGATGATGTTGCCATGGGTGCCCGCCGGCGCGGTGCTTTTTATTGAACGTGTACAAAATGAGGTCTGTCCTATCAAAGAAGCCAATTGCTCGATAGAACGCGTATCTGAACGCTTGTTTCCTGGAGAACCTCGGTCTATTGCTGTCCGGCGCGGGGACAGCGTCGGAAACGTCCCCCAGCCAAGCCAAATTTCGTGGGGTTGCCGCGGGGTGAGATCCGGCACAGATCCGTTCGGACTAGTAGCGGCCGCCGGCCCCACTTCTATCGCGAAAGGTGGGTCTCGGGGGTCTCTCCGAACCGAACCGAACCGAACCGAGTCAGACACGGACAGTGACCAGCGAGCGGAGGGACCAAGGCGAGGTAATTAGACCGAACCGGCAGGGGCTGGAAAAGAAGACCGAGATGTGCAGCGACCAGGGGGCGAAAGAACAATGCGGGGATCATGGGCATGGGTGTTCTGACAGCTTCACTTCGCAGTCCGAGATCTCACGTCTGTGAGCTCAGTCTCATATAACAACGAGAGATATTCAAAAGTAGTCGGTTGATCTCCCAAAAATTTAAACCTTCAGTGATTTCTCATTTTCTAAATCGTCGTTGACCAAAACTTGACCTCTTGCAATACGCAAAGCTTTCCAAAATGTCAAAGTCTCTCCTCGAACCCAAGGCAAACTACGGCGACTGGCGCGACTTCTTCTTCGAGCATGGCTACGCCATCCTTAAGAACGCTATTACTCCTGAGCGAGCTGAGTACTACAAGCAGAAGCAAATCGACTGGCTCAAGTCCTTCAACCGTGGCTTTGACCCAGACAATGAGGACACCTGGACATCGGAGCACCTCCCAGTCTCCTTCAAGGGAGGCATGTACGGTTCCTATTGCGCCCCACATGAGCGATTTGCGTGGGAAGCAAGACTGTGAGTTGTCGAGGACGGATGCAGACCTGGCGTTCCGGTAAAAGATCGTTCTCGCTGACTGCGTGACAGGGAGCCTGGCGTGATCAACCCTTTCATCCACGTGTGGGAGACTGATGAGCTCCTTGTGAGCTTTGACATGTTCAACATTACTCTTCCCCGCCAGAAGGACCTGAAGTGGTCACCATGGCCTCACTGTGGTAAGAGTGCTTCGGCAACACAGCAGAATTCTAGTCGTTGACCTAAGTCCCGTAGACCAAGACCCCAAGCGAAAGGGGCTACAATGCGTCCAGGGCCTGCTCAACTTCGCTCCCAACGGGGACAAGGACGGTGGCCTGATCCTCATGGACGGTTCTGCCAAGCTCTACGACCAGTTCTTCCAGGAGACGCGTGTGATGGCTAACCATGAGGATGCCCCGCCGCCGGAGGAGAACTATCGAGATCTCTTCATCTTCAAAGAGGAGGACGTGAAGTGGTTTGAGGAGCGCGGATGCCGCCTGATCAAGCCAAACTTGGTGCCCGGCGATCTGGTTCTGTGGGACTCTCGGTAAGTTTTCCGATTCCTGCCGCCATGCGTGTCAAGAGGCTGACTTATCTCACAGCTCCATGCACTACGCCAAGCACCCTGAAGGGAGCCAGATCCGCCATGCGCAGTACGTCTGCTTCACACCGGCCAAGTTTGCGGACCCGCAAAGCTTGAAGGAGAAGGCGGATATCTTCCGGTCGTGGGGAGGCACCACCCACTGGCCGCACAACAACATTCATCCCCAGGGGAAGGCCAAGAGGAACGGGGTGATTGACCCTCAGGAGCGTGAGGAACCCCTGGAAAAGCCGGTGATCACGGACAGGCTATTACAACTGGCGGCTGTGAAGGCGTACTGAACATTTGGGATGAAATATGAATAGTTCAGCTGTTAATCAAGCAAATTCCTCTCAGTTCTAATATGGAAGAATGTCGAACTTTGCATGACGCCTAGAGACTCATGTTGTAAACACATTTTACACGACCGGAGCCGCTACCTGAAGACCCCTGTTTGCTCGACAATGAAATTTGTGTACGGCGATTAGAAGAGCTTGACTGTGGGCTACGTAGCATCAAGGCTCATCCTGACTCGAGCCGTTCAGCTGAGTGTGGGATGATCCACGATCCAACCTCGTGAGTGCAGATCCATGAAAACGCCCGGATTCTTCAGTCTCGAACACGTAGTTAGTTTCCACAAAACATGCAGCGAAACTGATCCACCTCTGCAGTAACAAAGCCGGGCTTGATCATGAATTGATAATTACGAGGTTTCAACTGGCTTCACTACCCGAGGCACATTGCCGCGGACCACCGCCCCCGGATTCTTGGGGGCGGGGTACAGGAACAAGGGTCAGCTGGGGTTCTCCCCTTTCTCCACCTCCTTGGTCACATATCTTGGGGAAATGCAAGATTGACGACTCTGCGCTGTGTCCCGAGATCTGGACTGAGTGACCTTTCTTGTTCTCCGTTATATACCTGAGCTGCCATTAAGCCATCCGAGCCCAACCGAGGAGCTTCTCAGTCCATCCCGTTCCAGCTTCGGACCCCTGACATCCGCCTCGGAGACCATGAACAGCCCTTCTTCAGCCGTAATGACCGACTCCATGTCGAGCTCAAGCGAGCAGCCGCCGATCTCTGCCAACCAGTCACACTCAAAGAGAATCCGCCTCTCGCTGGCCTGCAATCAGTGCCGGAAACGCAAGGTGCGCTGCGACGCTCAAACGCCGAAATGTCACAACTGCATCCTCCGCGGCGACGACTGCCAGACCACGAACCCCAGAAACCCCAAAGAGCATGCCATCAGAAGATGGGCATCGAAAAGCAATACCACCAGAAGCGAAGGCAGTGTCCATGAGGGCTCCGAGCCGTCCCACGACCGTCATCTCCGGACAACTTCTCCACGACCCCGCCAGTATTTGTCTCCAGCCTACGACGATGGCTCCGAAGGCGAAGATGCGGCTTCTCGGAGGCTGTCGTGGGTTGCGCAAGCCTACCGCGCCAACGTTCGGGATAATAATAGCGGACACGCGCCGCATGATCACTCGGATCTCAATCCGGACATGGCCTTGAACACGGACGAGAGTCCTCATCGACTCAAGTTCATGGGCGGAAGCAGCGTCCAGTCGCTGACAATGTTCGCCGACTTGTTCTTTCGCAAGCGCGGTCTTCGCACGCTTTCGCCGTATTTCCGGTTCGGCATGCACCATGTCGAAGAATTCCAGCTGCCTCTGTCGTTTCAGCTGCCTTCACTCCCTCCACTATCCAGCCTCGACGCCTATCTGGATGTCTACATGAAGCGGATATTCCCACTGTTTCCCGTTTTTGACGAGGCCACCATTCGTTCGGATATGGGTCGACTAGTGTCCCTACAAGACGCCGACACGAACCCGGGGGGACTGCAGAATGCTATCGACTCGTCTCAAGTACCTGTTCTAGTCTCCATCTACTCGATCATCTGCATCGGGGCCGATGAAGAGACCGGCACAGTAGCGGATGTTGGGACGCACTTCTTGACCGCGGCGTACAGTCTGTTGGCCCACGTCATCTCGATACCGTACTTGGCTTCAGTCCAAGCCCTGGTTCTTCTCACCATCGCCCTTCGAGGTCGCAGTAAAGAGGGTCAAGGATGGCAGACTCTCGGCCAAGCAATCCGAATCGCCCATTCAATAGGTCTTCACCGGCATGCCTCCACTAGACACCCTAAAACCCCCCCAGAAACTGTTAACTCGGCACCATCACCGGGATACCAGGGCAATCGAAAGCTTCATAGCCAGCTGTGGTGGAGTTGCTACACCCTTGAGAAGCTCATGGAACTAGAGACAGGCCGTCCCAGCGCGATACATGATTCTGACTGCGATCAAACCCTTCCTGAGCCTGTACCTGTTCCTGCTGCTGGGTTGGTCATGTCCTTGTCATCATCCCCAGGGGCAAGTGAACGTCAAACGATCGATTACTTCCAGCCCTGGGCCTCATTATCTCGAATAATCAGCAGCATCAGCGCTCATATCTATCGCCGCTCGGGACAATCGCAAACTCCACGCATCCTCCTCGGCGACACCGTCCGCCTCGACACAGCCCTGACAGAATGGGCACAATCACTACCAGCTGAGATCCGCCCACCTGGACCCGACAGCGGCAACGTCATCCTGTGCGAGACAGGACACAAACACCTTGCCATCTTCCTCGCCATCCACTATCATCACGCCTTAATCTCTCTGCACCGCGCCGCAATAGTATTTCCTGAGGCCATGTACCGCACCCACATCAACTCTCAAGCAGACTCCGCCGGCCTTTCCACCGTCGAGCTCACCCGCCTCCGTCGTGGCGCAGAGATCTGCATCGGCTCGGCAAGAGCCATGGTGAGACTCATTGGCGAAATAGCCGACGACTCGACCCCTACGCCAAGGCACAGAGGTGGGGCTATGCTCAGCGAAGCCCAACCCAACAGATCAGAGTCTGTAGTATTCACCATCACGCAACCACTCATCTCCGCCGTCGCGCTGGCCCTGCATATCCTCAAACAGCCTAGCTCGCGCCTCGCGCGGTCCGACTTGGAGCTGCTGGGGATAGCGGCCCAGTACGCCGAGGAACAGTATACCAAGGTCACGCAGAGCCCTCGCTTCATCCAGGCGTGTTCTGTGCTGCAGTCCAACATGTACGAGATAGTCTCCTCGCAGCACGGCCAGCAGCATGGCGGCTACCACGCCCACCTGCATCGTGGGTCCGTGGCATCCGACAGCATGCCTTGGCGGGGCGAGGAGCACACGCCGACGGACAACTCAAGCACAGGGAACGTGGGAGCAGAGATGGACATCATGGACCTGGAGCTACCGGATCTGACGGGAATGTTCACCGAGATCAGCAATACTGATCTGTTTGGGGGCGTAAGACTTGAGGATCTGTGGGGGATGCTGGGGACTGACGCGCAGGTTAATGAGGGGTCGGAAGCATCCTGGTCACGACCTTAGATGCACGATGGCTGGAAATATACTGACGTTGTATATCTGTTCTACTGATGATATCCATAGAGTACCTCAGTTGAAGCACTCGGAGCGTCACGCTCGACGACTGGAAGGTTACTTTCCATGTCTAGTAAAGCCGCTGAATAGAACTGTGCAGAAATTTTAACTTATTAAGCTATCCTAAATCATGTCATTCAACAAAGCTCTTTAGGGACACCCAATCGAACCTACAGGCTGGCTATCCAGAGGCAAGATCAGAAAGAGAAGCAAGAGGACCACAGACTAGCATCACAGGGGCAACCCACAACACAGCCGAGGACGTGAACGCTATGTTTTAGGTTAGTGCGAGTTGATTGCGGATCAATCCTTCAAGTACCCGATCTGAAGATTGACCAAGGAGAAGCCAAGTGCTCGGGAGGACGGCCCGCATGCAGGGCAAAAATGCAAATCATCTTCAGACTAGTGACCAACAACAACAGAAGCCACACAAGCAGCCGACCTGTTGTGGAATGATCAACTGCCTATTTGTGTAATGAAAACCCTGTGCTCGACTTGCATGGAATCTAGATTCCCCAAAGTCCCTCGCTACGAAGCGCCATATGCCCAGATTGTGTGATGTGGCACGATTTCGGATGGCGGGCTATGCTCAATTTGTTAAACGCTAGCTGGATCCTCCAGGAAGCAACCCGACCAAGCGAGGATGCAATGCAATCCTACGGGCCATCAAGCTCCATCCAATCCCCTCTGATCATTTCTTCGCTAAACTTTTGCATAGCGACGACGTAGTCTGTCTGGTTGGTTCCCTTCCAGTCTACTAACCCAACCTAGGCAGCTATAGCTGTATCCGCTAGCGGCGGGAATGTTTGACAGGCAATTGACAGGTAACTGGTAGGTAAAGAAATGTTGTCATAAGTTGAAGTGATGACCTAATTCAAAGCTTTCTACAAGTCCAGGCTTTCCTAGTGATTGATGGGTTTGACCTGGACTTGATGCTGCCGATCAAAGTTTTGTATGTCACTCGTGAAAAGCTCCATTGCGTATCTCATACTTCAATGAAACAGCTGAGAAGAACTTGTATCTTCCTGAGCAAGCGCGAGCACGAATGCATGCAAAATTCCAATAGCTCAATGAGGATCCAGACCGCTGCTGGCCCATCTCAACTGTTTGTAACAGCCTGTAAGTGGCAGGTGCCAGCTGCTTCATTAGCCGGATTAGCTCCATGTAACAAACGATCCAACCATGGGGCTTCATTGCCGAAATCCTTCTTTCGGTGCGAGTAGCTCGCAGCAAATCATGGCAGCATCCGCATGCTACAACTTGCAGGCCGCTTACTCTCCCCAACGTCGAGGAGCCTACGTTAGAATATGCACGATCTCGAGACGTTTTGGGAGGAATGCAACTGGCGAATGGTAAAAGGGGACATAAACACTGGTCTCTGGGCCACTGGAAAAAGTATAAATGATGGCAAAGGTGCGTCTTTTCGAGTGAGGATTCTTGAAAATATCACTCTCAATCACATCAACCCTCAAGCCATATTAACTTACTCTTCAACCTAAAGGTAAGTCGTTAACCTTTGAAGTGTATCATGGTCTGAACTGCGAACACTAACATGACTGTTTGCTGCAAGCCTTTCGCCGTTTCGTCACGCACCCAACATGAAGTTCACCGCTGTCATCTTCGGCATGTTCGCCGCCGCTGCCATCGCCGCCCCCGCTCTCGAGAGCGCTGAGACCCTTGAGGCTCGCGCTGCGGCCGTGGTTGATGAGCTGGTCGCCCGCCAGATCTGGACCTGCACCTGCACCAACCACAAGAACATCTGCTGCGGCTACAACGGTGCCTGCTACACCGGCAAATGCTAAAAGACTACTCGTCTTGAACGCGAACTTCCGACAAATAGGAGAATCTGGAGCACTAAGAGTACGATCTCTACCATTCACCTAGTGTCATTGATTTGAGGGCCTCAAATTGGAAGTTTCTGTAGTTCAGATTTACGAACGCCGAGTACAAGTCATATTTGAACACTCATTTGTTGTCAGAAATAAATAAATACACTATCGTGTTACCATTCTGTTCCTCGATACGTAGCTCGCATATGCCACTAGAGAAAGGCCTACCAAACGCGTGATGTTATGATCAAAAAGCGCCAGTTACAATAACCAATGTGCTCATGGGCTTAAAAGTCTTCTTGATCATTTGAAGGCGGATATCGTTTCCACGATATTTTGTCTAAATTGATCTGGACCCGTCGAGTCTAATTTCATCTGAGGGATGCCATTTGAATATTCTAAAGCTCTTACTCATAGAGCCAATTTCAAAGTCCAAAAACCCGACTCTATCAGAGCCATACAGCTCGATATCGCCAGTCCTCTGTTAGCAGCTAATCATCTACTTACAGCCAGCGGAACGAACATGGGCATGGTTTTGGGAGCCGCCAGCCGAGTTGCCTGATGCAGGACCCTGATACGTGCTGAGCAAACTACAGCTTGTGCTGCTCCCTTGGCCTTGGTAGAACGAAGCAGCGACGCAAGCCGCGTTCGCGGCACACTTGGAAATACAGTCGCCCAAGCTGGTGGCATCGACGTAGCCGAGGTAATCTCCAGATGCCAGTCTGCCGCAGGTGATTTGAAACCTCTTGGAATTAAGTGTCCAGCAGAAGTTATTGCTTGCGGAACAAGTCGGGGAATTCCCAGAAACTGTGCCGGCGCAAGCGGGATCAGGGCAGGCCGAGCAGGTTGAAGGAGAGAAAGAAGACTGGCAACCAAAGCCACAGAAGTCGCTCCCTGTGCCACACCATCCATTCTTCGAGCTAGATGGGACGTTCAGTCAACTACCTCTGCTAACAAAGCCAAGAAACATAGCAGGACTTACCAACATTGTCCCGAAGGGCATACATAACCATTTGAGCCACCGCAGCTGCTGTCTGGGCTTGTCTTTCCGCTCGTAGATGGAGGCTTCGCTGCGGCTGATGTCGCAGGCGCGCTTGCTCCCGAAGAACAAGTTCCGAAGGAGCTCTGACAGCCGCCGCTGCAATGATCACTGCTCGAACCACAATATCCCCATTGACTGCAGCAGTCGCCGAAGCTACTTCCTTGGCAAGTGAAGCCTTTGGCACCGGCACAAGTTCCATCCAAGCTCACCGATTTGCCCCCCGAGGTGATGGAGCTGCAATCTCCAAATTTGGACTGGCATCCGTTGAGACAGTGGTCATCTGTGCTACCACAGTATCCCCACTGACTGCAGCAGTTACCGAAGCTGCCACCCGTGCAGGTGTACGCGTTGGTGCCTCCGCAGGTTCCGTCGGGAGTAATTTTGCTTCCAGAAGAAGTAGTGGTGCATCTGCCGAACGTGGACTGACAGCCTGCTCCGCAATGCGCATCGCTCACTCCACTATGAAAAGCGTCAGCCAGCTGCTGTGAGTCGTGATATCGTGCCGAGTTCGTCAAATCTGAAACTTACCACCAATTATACTGGCTGCAACACAATGACCCGGGACACGTGTTTCCTTTTAAGCCTCCGCAACTATTGTCTGTCGAGACAGCAGCTGTAGCGATTGCTGCAAGGCCAAGCAGCCCGAAGATGGACCATTTGGCCATTTCTCAGTTTTTCGAGAATAGTGTATTTTATCGACTAGATGTATGCCTTACAGAACAAAAGATCGGTGACAGGGAAGAAATTGATGTCGAGATTAAAAGAGGACTGCATTGGAGTTTTGAGCCCGGCTCGCAGTCGTCTATGAATCATTTCTCGTCTTTTTACGTTGCCTGCGGCTTGCGGACATCGACATTCCGGCCCATCCCATCGCTGCCTCCAGTTAGCTTCGCTTCCCTAAATGGCTAGAAATTGGTCAGTTGTTAGTCCACCCTTGACTCGAGTGTGTCATTATCTGTTCGCGATGACCTGATCTGTCACCGGATTCAGAAGTTAATCTCGTCGCGTTGTAGCTTATTTTAACTTGACGATTTATGGCCGTTTTCGTTCATTTTTTGATATTGTGGCGTTTGGAGATTTTCTCGAGTTAGTGTGTGGCTGGACGCGTCTGACGTCGGGATGACTTATTTGCGTGGGCGATCCGCCCTAACTGTCTTTGATATCGCAGAAGAATATTAAGTTAGGCCACTATAAGGATGAACATTACTTTTGCTATTTGATTTAGTCACTGGTTCATGTTTATTATTCAAGTGGTTATTTGAATCTAAAGAACAGAAGAGCTTTGATGGCTGCTGACCGGATTGAGTAATGATGTCATTGGATAAGAAATCGACAAGGTTTTTTCTCTAGTTTATGTATTTTGCTTTGTACGGTACGCCTGTTTTTATATATAGTTGGGTTTTGATATGTAGATGTGAAATCAGTTGCATCTGGTGAGCGGAGAGAGCTAAACGTGAATACTTGGTATCTAGAGATGACACCCCTTGGACTGCTTGGACAGATCATCGGCGGATGAATAGAGGCACATGAGCCCCCGCGAGCCCTAGCCCGCCACTCCTGCCTTTTACTCCAACGAAGGTGGTTAGTGAGCACATTGCTTGACTTCATGTGGACGACTATGTACTCGCCATCCCCCAAGCCCCCGAGAAAGAGGCAAGAAAAGGAATCACTAAGCTGTAGAAACGATACCACCTCGAAGGGGGTAACGCCCTACAATGGTTCTTGGGAATCGAAGTTCGTGGTCTTGACTGTGGAGTGTAGTTGCATTGGAAAGTGGTCTTGGTATACCACTGCGCCGGGACTTCGACCTCACCATCGGCAGTAACGCTGGCAACCCTCATCAATGTTTATCTTGATAATCACTAAAATCGTAGAGGTGAAATTCTATTTCAATAACATGAACTCGCCCCACATGCCGGCAGAACCGGTGCTCGACTCAGCAATGTTCCACTCGATGGTGATGGCACCTGCTGTAGGACCCTTTACCGTGACCATCATACTTATGATCTCGGCGATGCCAACATCCCCGGGTCTATCAGCTTGCACCACGGCTCTTGGGCTAGTTTCGTCGGCAAACTAATGGTCCACGGCATAGTGTGTGACAAATCAAGCTTCTAGTTTTTCGAACAGTCAAATCCGTTATCCATGAAAATGACTATGACTGACCTTGTCTCCTGCGCCCATAATCTGCGGCCACCCTTGTCTGATGATGCGACACCCGACTGGTACACGAAGCGTATCCGTCACGAGGTAGATTTCGCACGGGAAAAAGACCACCGAAGAAATGCTTGCCGCACCCTCCAGGATCAAATTAAGCGCACTGGTGTCGTTTGTAGTGCCATCGCCTTTGGCACCCAGATCCTTCACATTCATGACCTTGTTCGCCGTCACATCAAGATACGATGGCTGTCTCCTCGTGAAATGGTTTGGCTTGAGCCCGTTGTAGTTATCACCCAACAGACCCTCACTCTGCTTATCAGGGGAATGTTCTCTTCGTTGGCGAATGAAGTTTGCCCAGCGCCAGCTGTAGCATTCGTTGTACGGCCGAACCCCCCAGCTCTCGACAGCTACCTGGCCACCACCAGGGAGCAGGATGTTTCCAGTGGCGTCGTCGTGGGTGTTGAAAAAACCGACATTCCGTAACAGGAACGAAGTAGAATTTTCAGCAAACAGCGTTGTAACGATGCCCTGGGGACATGGACTGTTGGCAATGATGGAGTCAACAAGGACCAGGGATACTCCACTTTGGGTTAACTACGGGCCTTACCGGGCAGTTATTAATGCCCAGCCCCTGCCTGCTTCCACCTTTTTTTCATGTTTCTCAACTACAGAATCAGCACGCATCAGGAACCCCAACACGAAAAGACACAATGCCAAGCCCAGGGACATTCCCTGCGCCAGCCGGCGAATTCTTCAAGCTCTACATGCATCCATCCAACAGAGACAAAGACAAGAACGCCATGATTAAAATGTACCAGCTCTATGATTCCTACCACCGGTGTGCAAATCTAGGTGTTACGTATGCTCAGGGGTCGTGGGGCTACACAAGTGAGCCTCCTCCCTCAACATTCACTGGATTTACACCGTAACTGATACATATCTTTTAGTATTACGCACCGCATATTCGGAGGAATCCAACGCCTTATGGCAAGAAGTCCTTGAAAAAATGAAGCGTTGGGTAACCCAGTATTTGGTATATATTGACTATCTGAGGAGTAACAAGTCCGACGCCTCGGTTAACAAGGAAATGGCGCGACGTTTCGCCGTGGACGTTGTTGAGGACCAGGGCGGGTTGTCAGAAGCGCCGAGGCACTATCCCAATCTTACGGGCGCGAGCCAGCAAGATATCAAGTCGCTCGTCGAGATTTTCGAGACATGGCGTGGTAACACTCTCGGCGACGTCGACATGGAAACCAACAGCCGTTCTAACCCCCGGTTTTGCGACTTTTTGGTCATCGACGAAGGTTCTCTCCGCTCGATCGCTGCACTCCCTGAGGAGACGCCGCACCTGGAGCCAGTGAGTTGTGCCGAAAGAATGGTAGGTCCCCTAGTACTTTGTAAGTAAGGCTTACTTTGACATGATTGATAGGCCCGGAATGTGCTGTATGAGAATTCCTACGTCTGGCTCATAGACTCGCGCGCCGCGAAACGCTTTCGGGGCTTTGAGGACCCGGCTAACTACGGTGGATGCATGAAGCTAAATGTAGGCGATATCTACGAAGCTTGGTTTGAGAGGGTAGCGAGATTCGAAGACTTGGACTGGAATTTTGAGCGCGAAGAGAAGGCCGGAGAAAAGTGGTATTCCCCGCGATAACAGCCTTTATTATCACGACACTGCAGGTTAGGTTGTTTGCTCATGTTACATTTCCATCCACAAACTTCGGGGCTCTTCAACTCAATCCTGCGCGAGCAGATATCTCTGTTTTGAGGTCGTTTCCGGGATCGCAATACTGTCCTCTGTTTTGCGCTGTTTTTAGAGGTGGATGGTCTGACCGACTGTAGATTCTTTGGACTGAACATTACTTGTCAGACTGGCCTGGTCTTTTACGCACGGAAAATCACCTGCTGCCTTATCAAGTTGTCTAGTGAGAGGTAGAGCATAGAGAGCAACCCTGAAAATACCTCTGTGAATGATGCGTATCCCATGTTGTTATGCTGTTGAACTTCACCATCAAATTCCTTTTTAGCTGGCCAAGCTATTGAAGTAAGAGGCCAATGTTTAATAAACAACTTAGCTTCTAGACAAAGCTTCGTGGCATATATTAATCAAAAAATCTTTGGTTGGGATGAAGTACGTATTGGCCTAGTCCCATCGGTTGCACGGAACAATAAACCCGCTGGAGACTAAGGTGCGGCCGTGAGAACAGGTTGATCACATTGGGGGCATAGCACTACACAAAACCTGACAATTTTGCAACTTCAATGCCAAGAGAAGAAGTGTCGACGACAGGTTCTTCTAACGGTCCAAAAACAGAAACATCCAGGCCTTAGTCAGACTAACAGGACTTTGTCAGACCCGAAGTTTCACGCAAGGGTCGAACAGCAGATTCTGAAGGAGAACCCCTCCCAAAATCAAAGAGATACCGGTCCTTCAGGCCAAGACAAAGCTGGCACCATTCTGGACCTCGACAAAATTGGGCTTCCGCATCTGCTCCCCTGTCTCCTTGGCTTCCTCTTCAAGACCATGTTCCAACGTCAATCGACCATGATTCAAGATCCAGCTGAGGAGGCCACTATACTGGATCTTGTCATCGTGCGTACCAACCCAGTACTTGGGCTCAGTCAGCCTCTCAATTTTCAGCCCATTTGTAACCCCCAGTGTTGTGCCAGTAGCGCCGAATCCGGTCTTGTGCAGTGGATGGACCATCGCTAGAACGTTGACGTCCGGATTCGCGTTTCGAGCGGCGTCCGCAACCTCGGGGTCTACTCCATGTGGAGTGTAAAGAAGCATTTCAGTCTTTCCATCGTCGCCCGTGAAGCTCAGTACCATAGCATGGTAAAGCAACGGTTCTGCTCCACATTCGTCTGGGAGACGGAAAACGGACAGCCAGTCTGGCATTCCTGCTGTGCTCGGCCACTTCGTATCCGTGCCGCGAACAAAATCTGGCACCAAGGAAATGTGGTTGAAGTGATTCCAAGAGGACATGATTGCTGCCACCTGTTCGACTGCGAAGATCTTTGTGGCGGGGTCGAAGGACTTCAACGTTTCTTCATGCATGTGGTCGGCGTTGATGTGGGTGATGAGTACAGTGTCGAGCCATGGTTCGTCCGCGGCTTTCGACCCGCCTGCCGAAGTCTCAATCTCTTCAATCCAGCTCTCGATCGCGGCCAAGCTGTCGAAGACCTCCTTGTTGCGATGTTGCATACGAAAAAACCACGCGTAACCCGCAACGGCGTCGCCCATCAGCCACGGGTCTTGGAGAATGTGATAGAAGGCCTTGCGATCGGTAGAGGCAGGCGTTGGGATGGATATCAGCCACGTGTTATCGCCGTTTACCAATGTCAGGATTGGCCTCAGTTGGGAGCCCTCGACGGAGGCTAGACTGCGAATGAGATCGTCGCGGTTCATAATGTACCTGTGTTTTTCCCCCCCGAGATTGAGAGATTTCACGTTCGATGTGCTTTTCAATGTTAGCAGTAAGTTACTAGGTATGTAGACAAAAGAAGGTCGTCTAGAAGCGCTTAGCAATAGGGGAGTCCTCTGCTTTAATATTGGGGGGGATCTTCAAGGCATGGCGTGGCGCATGTCTCAGAGAGGTGACTTAGCGGCATCACTCTCTGCTGGTGAGATTTTAAGACCAACACGACTGGCTGATGTTTTCCTTCTTTTTATCCTCTCTTTTTTTTTTTGTTGGGTGATGATGTGAGCAACGACCCGCGCCACAGCCACCACGTCGTGGATGCCACGACTGGATTCGCCGGCTCGCTTACAAGTTCCGACCAGAAAAAGTGATCAGCCCTCCACAACTCGCCGTGTGGCGTGCGGAGTCGTCCTTGCGCATGTAATTCGTCGAATGGACCGAAGGATTCAAGCTCACATGAATTGAGGGACACCGAGGCACCTCCTTGGGACGACGCCACGAACCTCCTCGTATTTGCTTGTCCAGGTTGGGTATGGCTTGGGCTGACGCCTGGACGATCTGCACTACATCTCTAAGTCGTATGAAGCAAGGATGAAACGATGCTCGTGAATGCACCGAGATGCTTCTTCGAGGGTCAATAACATTCACGTAAAGCGGCACCTCGTGCTCTCGAGCAATGTGATTCATCTCTCGAATGGCCTCTGCAGTGCAGGTTTTGCTATTGGCGGTAGCCGCTTCCGTGTATTTTGGAGAAGCACTCTTTGACGATTTCAATATATTGGTAAGAGGCCTGAGTAGATGTGTTAGGCTCAGATTGTTCTCACGACAAGCGTTTGCTTCTAAATGGACTATCAGAACAATGTCCACATATCAGTTGTAATTTGAAATTTACGACAAAATGTCATCAAAGCATTACTCAGTAGATCTATCAAAGGTAGCCTGGTTGGTGACAGGCAATGACAGCGACTCTTCATTTAAGTTGGGGAGGTATCACCCTTCAGCCAATAAAATTTACCAGGCCCAACCCCATTACGACCGGTTAAGAGGTAACATGCTGCCAAAAAAGCTATTTCGCGCCGGCTGAGGCATTCCTGCCAGCTTGTTGAGAAAAGGTGCGCATCTTGTAGGCTGTATGTAGTACAGCAGAATCCGGGGCGGTTCATTTGATACGAGGAAGTCTTGGCATTGGAGACATGCACACACCTAATTGGGAAAATATGCCTGACTGAGAAAAACAGTGTGAGTTGCTGATCACAGGTGGCTGACCCGGCGGCCGCAGCCGGGGTGTTTTGATTCTCCGGCGCAGCATTCTTTCGACGCGTAGCCAACTTCATATCCCAAGCATGAGTTCGGGCTAGTCCTGGCACATGATTCGACTTTAAGCATCTTTGCAGTGACTTCCAATTAAGATGAGACGTGTGAATGGTTTCCTTTCTTCAGTCTCAGGAGAAGTAAGCCTTTAGCAGTACAACAAAGATGAGCCAGGACTGGCCGTTTGCTACTTCACCGTGTGTTTCGTTTCATATTAACCAGTCTGCGAGTTTCAGGGTGCATCATATTCTGTTCATAAATCAAATGAGTGTCTGGTTGATATGCAAAGTAGCCTCCTAACTGCCTGGGCACAAGATGATCCCGCGTAGGATTCATGCCACCGAGCATTCTCGAGGATATGCGCCAAAGAACATTCGACAGAGACTGGTCAAGCCAATCATTAGCTCTCAGCCCTCAGTGGCTGCGTCGCCGATGCACCGTTTACTTACTAATTAGCATTCTCTTCGAAGAAGTCCCTCGGAAGCAGTGGTTCCCTAAGCCTGGTGTATTTGATTGGCATCCTTTCGACGCTTCCAGCAATGTGGATGACTGGTTATTCCCAACATCAACTCATGTTGCCATTTCGATGCGGTTAGATACTTGGTCCCGGTATTTTGTTGATGTTTTCCACCAACCATGCACTGCCGCAAGCTCACGTCAATCATGCTCGTAGGTAGTTTTACTACATCAGGGCCGAGGAGTAGCACTATCCCGATGAGAAAGAGGTGTAGATCCTTCACGCTGCACTAGAAATCCATGCAGTCACCTCTGTAACTCATCAATTATGCCTACGAATCGCATCGCCTGTATCCCGACGAAGTCCTCGTCCTCTTCTCAACTAGTTAGCGCCTTGTGTTCTTCTTGTCCACAGATTCGTCCCCTCATCCAATTTAACTCTTGCATCTTTCGGAGCATCATTCTCCAGAGCTTCTATTGGAAATTTAACCTTTTCTGGAAAGGCATTTCACACTCCTGAGGGACACTTTCTACTATAAAAAGCCCGGAACGTCCAGCAGTGATAGCAGTCGTTAACCCATAACTCACCATCAATCTCGTTCACATCCAACACCGCTTCATCCCCATCTCGTTCTAAAAGAAAACGTGGTGTTGCCTCCCAAGCTATCTGAAGCAAGATCTTGCTGACAATGTGCGATCAGCGCCCAAATCTCTTCAGTACCCAACATGAAGCTCACCGTCATCGTCCTGGCAGCCTTTGCCGCCGCCGTCACCGCCGCTCCGGTTCCGGATGATGCTACTCTCGAGGCTCGCGTCGCCGACGCTGTCAACGATCTCGTCACACGTCAGTGGCAGTGCTTCGCCTGCAGTGGAGGAAAGCGACAATGCTGCGGCATCTTGGGCGTCTGCTACACTACTAAGTGCTGAGGGGTAGACTGAAACGTTCGTTTTGAAGACGAGTTCAGATGTGAAGGGGGGTGTTCGAGATCATGAAAACAGACGAGAGCTCCAGACTGGCCGATGCGAAAGTCTGGATACCGTTGGTTGTGTCAACTACATACTTAATGCAACCGAAAGTTACGCCTCTCAGATCTGCTTTTGATAAGATTTCTGGGGTGATTGATGACGATATGTGTCGTGGAATGAACCCGCAAAAGTGATACTGAAAAACAACGATGTTGAGACTTAGTTGTGTCGGAGCTGCTCCGGTCATCTGCCTGTGCTAGCATTGATACCGCCAGCTCAATTGATACGACCCGACCACTTACAATCTAGTGTTACCGCCTGGAACTGCAAAGCCATATCTCTGCCCAATAAAGTCACTTTTGCTGACTTTCTGGTTGCTTTGGATGACTATTATCGGAAGTGTCTCTCTCGATTCGAGTTTTGGTGTGCGTCCATCCCTGCACTGCTGCCTGGAAATCGTTTGAGCCAATTGCCGAAAGAGGAAGGCCATCAAATGGACGAAACTTCAAGTAAGACGAGATCCTGTATTTATACACAATTACAATACGATTTTGTAGTCAAAGGTAACGAGGACAACTGCATCTCGCGACAATACGCCATGTCGAAGTACAGCATCGCACACCAGAATCCCCAGGGCCCTGGCGACCTGCGGCCTACGGCCTTGCAAATCGTCGAAGACGAAGGCCTCACTGGCAACAAGCTGGCTGGAAAAGTTGTACTCATCACGGGCGCCAACCAGGGCATTGGGCTAGAGACAGCGCGTGCTCTCCATGCCACTGGTGCAACCGTCTACCTGGGTGTCAGAGAGCTCGAGAAAGGCCAAAAGGCCATCGAAGACATCACGGCCTCCTCTGACCCCAGCAACAGCGCACCGCTTCATCTACTCGAAATATCCCTCGATTCTCTTTCCTCGGTCGGCCATGCAGCGTCAAATTTCCTCGCAGAAACTGGCAACTCAATCAACATACTCGTCCTCAACGCCGGCGTCATGGCCTGTCCAGAGGGGAGGACAGTCGACGGCTTCGAAACGCAGTTTGCGACGAATCACCTCGGCCACTTCCTGCTCTTTCGACTCCTCCAGCCGGCCCTTCTCGCTTCGTCCTCGTCCTCTTTCAGTTCCCGCGTGGTCTCCGTCTCTTCTGCAGTCCATCGTCTCGGAGAGCTGAACTTTGACGACCTTCACTTTGACCACGCCCCTTACCATCCACTTCGAGCGTATGCGCGGTCGAAAACGGCAAACATCTACTTGGCTAGCGAGATCGAGCGTCGATACGGAAACCAGGGCCTTCATGCGCTCTCTGTGCATCCGGGTAGCGTCCTGACCATGGTCTCGCGATACCTGGAGGACGACCCGCTGAAGATGCCGGAAGGGGAGTGGGATGAGTTGAGATATTTAAAGAACGCCTCCCAAGGCGCTGCGACGAGTGTTGTGGCTGCCGTGGGGATGGAGTGGGAAGGCAAGGGGGCCAGGTATCTTGCTGACTGCGTAGAGCAGGGCCCGGCGGTGAATCCTTCTTCACAGACGGACATGGGGTATGCTGCTTGGGCTTTTGATAAGGACAAGGCCAAGAGACTGTGGCAAGAGTCGTGCAAGATGGTTGGCTTCGAATATGGTGCTGAAGTGCCATCCCGCACTCAATAGCTGGCAAGCATGGACGACGAGTGAGAGTCGTCAGTCATGGGAACGGACACAGGGGACATAATGAACAAGTCTTTCACGTTTCTAATATATCTACAACTTTGACCGGTAGCCTGCGTCTTTCAAATCAAGTACTTCGCCCGCTCGCCAGCTCACGTTTTGTCCAGCGTCGCTGCCCTCCTTCCACTTCCACCTCGGGATTCTCTGCTCGCCCTCCTCAATAAGTGTTTTGATCCATGCGCCGGCCACCGGCAGCATCTTGAATCCATGTCCCGAGTCGCCAGTCGCAAGGAACAAGCCCTTCTTCCCGGGAACCGCGTCAATCACGTAGTCAGAATCCGCGGTATCAGCGCACCAGCAAATATGCTTGTTGATAAACGGCCGGTCCGCGAGGCTCGGGAGCGTCTCTCTCAAGAGCTTCCGGATCCTTTCTTCGTCCGCACCAGGAACAAAGGCGTTGTTCTCAGGCGGCACAGAAAGGCCGGTGCTGCCAGAGTAGTTGGTGTACCCGCCGCCGCTGGGAGAGAATTTCAGTATGCCCGTTCCCGGCTCCGGCTCGAAGAAGAATCCCAGGTCTCGTGCGTACGTGACCGGGATGCCCTTCAGCCGCTCCGCCTCGTCCGGACGAAGCTGGATGTGGAGGACGCTCCACGCCTTGGCGGTGACCTGCCGCCCGACCGAGGGGAGGACGTTGCCGAGAGAGGCGCCGAGCGTCAGAACGGTTTTGTCCGCGGTGAACCGCTTCCCAGACGACGTGCGCGCGCCGACGCACTTGTCGCCTTCGAACTCCAGACCGACAACCTCTTCGCCGGTGTGTATTTGCACCCCGGCCTTCGTAACATAGTCGTACGTCGACTTGAGCGCATTCGCAGCATGCGCGTACCCAGCGAACCGGTTGAAGTACCCCTCCCACCCCTTCATCGGCCCATCCAGCGCCGGCGCGGCTCGGGCGATGTCCTCTCTGCTGGTGATGGGGTCGATCTTGTCGGCCCACGCAGGGTGCGTCTTGATGCTCTGCAGCGACTTTGCCAAGGTGCGCTTCGTCTTCTCGGTAGCCGCTGCCGAGTTCGCCAGCAGATAGCCCGTCTGGTGGTAGTGCGGAGAGAACGTCGGGTTATTGGTCCATTCGGCCATGGCCTGGAGCGCGAGCTCGGTGTAGAAGGGGTCCTCATACTCGGCGCGGATGATCTTGTTGACGTCGTTTCCCGCGGAGAGCGCAGACGGGACCGAGGTGCCCTTTTCGAGGATCGTGATGGACTTGTAGCCGGCGCGGGTCAGATGGTAGGCTGCCGACAAGCCGAAAGTGCCGGCGCCGATGATCAACACTGAAGTCTGTGTGTTTGACATTTTGGGACTCTGCCGGCCGGTGTTGAGACAAGGTCGTTGAGTGAAGCTACAAGTCGGCTTGGCCTGGAGACGGGCGTCCCAATTTTGAGTTCCGAAAGCGTCCCAACTCCGAGGCCAACACCTCCGGCATCGGGTCTGAATCGCCTGCGGCTCTCTCCGGGGTCACGCCATGCCCGATGTGAATGTCCACGATAAGTGACTGGGGCGCGGGGAAGTGGAAACGACCCAGCACGACGGCCGGTGTCTATGTAATATTCCATGTGGGATTCTTGCTCCCTCTATCGGCTCTGTCGCACCGAAGCCGACATCCCCTCTTATTATCTTGGCCCCTATCTCCACCCTGGGCGGCATCCGTATCTGCGGGGTAGCGGCAGCGATGGCCGATTCAGATGCCCGTCGAGTCGAGCTGCCTCCCCTTATTTCCGTTATCTCGTCTTATCTCAGCCATTTGCGCGGCAAGCAACACAGTCACCACGCGGAAATCTGGTGATCTTTGCCATGTAGTGGAGTTACGCGTCCTTTGCCGAGTACGCAATTGTCTGTTTCCACTTGTCACATCATCCAATGCCTTCACAAACACCCGGGATGCCTCGCAGACGGCGAAGCGGAGACCTCCGTGTCAAGAGTGGATGCTGGAAGTGTCGAGGTATGTGTGACAGCTCCGAGTCGAGGCCACCATAGGCTAATGAGTCTTCCGAGACTAAGAGCGGCGTGTCAAATGCCCTGGTAAGATTTGATGAGTTCGTTGATCCCCGCAACTAGAATGCTGATGGAAGTCCACAGAGCAACGGCCCATATGTGGACATTGCGAACGGCTGGGGTTTGTTTGCCGCTATGAGACGCGTCTTTCCTGGCAAGCGTCCTTCAGTCATGGTCGGTCAAAGAGCCGTCACAATCAGCCCGCCTACCGAACATTGGTAGAAGAGTGGATGTTTCTGAATACCAGTCATCGTGATTTCGAGGAGAGTTCAACAATTGTGACGGATTCATGGACTTCCCCGGCTCTCGACGACACTCAGTTACAAGACCTTTACCCAACACGTGTGGTCTCTCCCATCCCCCAGATTTGCACACCCCTTTCCCCACTGAGTCTTTCATCTGAAGAGGCTCGTCTGTGGGACTACTTCAACCTCTTCATTGCTCCGCGCTGCGTCTTGGAGGATGGGGTCAACCCCTACCGCCAGATCATCCTAAGAATCGCAGCATCATCACTCGCCGGGCCCTTGTACCAGAGCATTCTTGCGGTCTCGGCCCATCAGATGCAGGTCCTGGGACATTCGTTACCTTCAAGGAGTGTTTGGACGCATCGCGACCGAGCACTGGAATCTCTAAGAAAACAAATATGCAAATACTCTGCGGCGACACCATGTACGTCATCAAGGGCTGAAATGGCCCAGCAGATTGTTGCTTCTACATTAATGATGTGTTTCTTCGAGGCAAGTGTAGCATCAACTCTCGCCAACTCATAGTCGAGATAGCTGACAATTACCGGCTAGATCTTGCACGACTGTTCACAATCCTGGAAGGTGCATGCCAAGTTTGCAAGGTCCTTCTTGATGTCTGAAGCCGTCATCAAGCTCAAGCAAAATCACGAGTTCAATCGTCTCTACGAGTTCGCAGCCACATACTTGATTTACCACGATGCTCTAGCTTTTACTGCCAGCACAGACTCGACGCGACTGGATGGCAGCAGCCACCTTGCCCGTCTCACCGACCACGACGATTCTGTTTTCTTGACTCTGACCGGATGCTCCAAGCGCCTCGTGAGACTCATCTCCGAGATCACGCGCATCGGTACAGGTTCTACTTTGAGTGAGCAGGAGGATGCTGCTACCAATTCGGGTGTTGATCAACTATCGGTCACTTGCACCCGACGAGAAGCAATTGAGAGAGAGTTGCACTTCATGCAACATCCTGTACTCCGCAGCTCCGTTACAACAGACACTATGAAAGAGCTTAACGAGGCGGCGTGGATATCCGAGTTAAAGAGATTGACCGGCCTCATGTATCTCTACGCCCGCATCGACGGCTGCAGCCCATGGCATCCGCACATGGTCCGACTCACCAGCCAGATTCTCACCATTCTCCCCAAGATATCTCTGCGCACCAACACCATCCTCTGGCCTCTGTTCATCGTTGCAACTTTGGGCGTGCGCTCTGAATCCGATGATGATCGAAGGTTGGTCCTGGAGAAGCTGCAACTGCTGCAGCAAACAAGGCAATTGGGCAACGTGAAGAAAGCGAGGAAAATCATCGAGGAAGTGTGGAAAGCACGAGACATGGACACCGGTGATGCACAACAAGGCTGGCCTATACTGGATGGGCGATATGATACGATTAGTCTGGCGTAGTGTGCACAAGTGTCTTAATCAGGACCATCCCCTCAGTCGGACTTGAATCTCAGCGTGATCTTTGGTCTCCTCTCAAGCAATCTAAATATTAAATCCCCCTTCGGCAAGCTCTCTCAATCTTCTTAAGTAGTGTACCTGAAGTCTTCCTGCTTCTTGTCCGTGATATCGACGAAGCCCTCGAGTGTTCCTTCATGGACTTCCTGCGGCTTTCCATACTTCTTGTCGCGGCTCTTGTTCTCCCAGGCCGCAATCAGCCAGTAAGACAGCATCAGCAACATACAAGCGGCATAGCTGGTCAACATCGCAATGATGGCGCCGGAGTACTTCGGGGCCTGGTCGGAGCGGAAAGTCTGCGGTCCGATGAGGTTTCCGGCTGCGTACCCTACCTGGACCAAGCTGAAGCAGACGGCTTTCTTGGTCTGACCGGCCGTGTTGGCCTGCGGGAGAGAAATGCCGACGACATACGGTGCTGTGCGGAGAAAGTCAGCCATGTACAGTTGGCAAGATGAAAGACAGACTTACGCCAGTAAAAGTACATAAAGTACAACCCAACCATCTGAGCCGGGACATTCGACCGCGGGAACCCGTGAACCAGCGCGGTTCCCAGAACAGGAAGCAACAGAGCTATGCACGCAACCAACGTTCTCCTATTATGCCACCTAGCAGCAAGGTAGCTGAAAGCCCAAGCGCTGGACGTAGCCAGCACGCCGAAGGGCATGGTCAGCAGACTCGCCTCGAGCGAGGTGAAGCCGAGGTTGTTGATGATGATGCTGCCAAAGTTGACGAGGCCGCCGTTGGGGATGTTGATGAAGATGTTGAACACGAAGATGATCCAGATCTTGACGTCCATCAGCGCCTCCCAGACCTGGTCCCACTTCCAGACCTTGTTGGCGATGCCCGTGCGGTTCGCCGCGAGACGCCTGGTTGCGTGGTACTTTTGCTCGTCGGTCAGGAAGTGGGCGTTCATCGGGCTGTCCGGGAGGGTGTACCAGATGAAGACGGAGTAGAGGACGTTGATGGTGCCGGTGAGGAGGTAGAGGTATTGCCATTTGAGGAGCGGGGCCGAGTCGGGGATCTTGCCGACCAGCCAGGCGAAGAAGCCGTTGAAGACGGATGAGAAGTATGCGAAGATGACTGTCGGAGATGGAAATTAGTATTTTGTATTATCATGGCCACAAGGTCAACTTACTAGCATTTCTCGGGGGCTGTTCCTTCTTGGTGTAGAAGCTGGACACGAGAATGGTCAAGCACGGGGAGATGGCGGCTTCGATAAAGCCCATCCAGAACCGCAACGCCATGAAACCCGACCAGCTTCGGCACGGCGCATGCAGCAACGTCAAGATAGACCAGAGCAGAGAAGCAGCGCAAAGAAACTTTGCAGGCGGGAATCTCAGGACGAGATATGACGCGACGACGTATCCAATCAGTTGCTAATAAGTTCAGCACAAGTTCCTTAGGGGCTTGGGGTTGGCCAACTTACACCCAGAGGCAGCACGCTTCCCAGCCAGCTGTACTGTTGTCCAACAAAGTTGTTATCGGTCTGGAAGCCGTACAGCGAGGCCGTTCCCATCTGGACTTTGTCGACTGCTCCGAGGGTTGCCGTGAACAGCAGCTGTTGGTCCAGTCGTCAGCTTCAACTCGGTGTCATGCGTTCACAACTTGACTTACCAACGGGATCATCCACGCATCAATCTTCTTCACGATTTTCTTCTCCATCTCCGGGGTCATGGGCGTGTACGCGTTGGCGTTCGCTAGGAACGTCGCCGCCTCGTCGAGAACGCCATCTTTGGGCGACTTGGTCACCTCGGACTGTCCCTGGATGTTGGACGCGCTCGGGTGTATCGACTCGACGTCCGGCTGCTCTGCCGGTCCGTCCTTCTTCTCGACCATGTTGTCTCTCGAGGTTCTTTGTGATCAACAAACAGAAAAGAGCTTCACACCAGGAGTCAAATTAGGGTCAAGGAGTTCCAAAGTCTTTCCAGCTCATGGCAATCCAAGGATTCAAAGGAATCGCTCGGCTATTAAGCAAACAGCAACTTGCCTTGGACCAGGTTCGATGCACGGTCTGCGCATGACATCTATCCAGTGCGCCTGATATCACGAATCTGTCATATCGCCGACCTGGGTCAGCTTCTCCGATTGCCACGGGGTAAGTTGGGGGAATGGTTATCTCAGGCCGCATGCTTCCCCCGGCTGCTTATCACCCGCGTTGCAACATCTGCATGCAGGTCTCCACTCCTCGTGAGTTGGTTCGACGGCAGCGATCTGATAGTATTCTTATCATGGGAAGGTCGAAACGACGAGGTGGGAGCAGCCCCGGACCATCATACCTCTCCGCCTTTGATGGTTCCGACTCCACCTGACAGGCTGCGGTGCGATGCGCCAGCTGCAGATCACCTGCAGGCGCACGGAAGCAGTGATAGTTGCATGGTGGAAAGGCAGTCCGAATCGACGGTCCCTGTGACGCTTCAGTATCGCGGTGCATATCGGGATAACGGTTGCCGGACTCGTCCCCGCCGATCGCGTGGGTTTGGAGATGGCGTCAAAATACGGACGTGACGTATAATACATGGCCGGCCCTTTCACGTGTTGTTTTCGGTTTGGAAGGTGAAAAGAAAAATTCACATTTTATTTTATCGGAAATCATCATGGCGCAAGGTGCAACTGTCGTCCAGCCCAAGAGCATCAAGTTCGCGATAGGTACGGGCAGCCGTCCGAGTGCTCCCAGACAACCTTGCTAACTACAAAAGACCGCGGCGGAACTTTTACAGATGTTTGGGCCTCAATCCCCGGCCAGCCCGATATAGTCCTCAAGCTGTTGTCTGTCGACCCCGGCAACTACGACGATGCACCGGCCGAAGGCATTCGACGCGTCCTGGAGACCGTCTCCGGCAAGAGCATCCCCCGTCGATCACCGATCCCGAAGGACCTCATTCGCTCAATACGCATGGGAACAACAGTTGCGACGAATGGTGAGAATCACCCCATACTCGGCAGGCAGAACTCGCTGACCCTGTGATCGTGACAGCACTCCTCGAGCGCAAAGGCACCCGGCACGCCTTCGTCGTAACACAGGGCTTCCGCGACCTGCTCGACATCGGCTACCAATCGCGACCCAAGCTCTTCGACCTCGGCATCCGCAAGCCCGAGCTTCTCTACGACGAGGTCGTCGAGATCTCCGAGCGCCTCACCGTCGAGGCCTACGACGAGGACGTCTACAAAAGCAGCCGCACGCAGCCCAAGGAGTCGCCGGGGCTCTTCGCCAAGGGCATCACGGGCGACATTCTCAGGGTCGTCCGGCCGCTGGACGAGGCCGAAATCCGGCGGAAACTGTCTGAGATCCGGTCAAAGGGCATCGAGACGCTGGCCATCTGCCTCGCGCACTCGTACATGTACCCGGACCACGAGAACAGGGTGGCCGAGATCGCCAGGGACCTCGGGTTCCAGCACGTCTCGACGTCGTCGAGCGTGGGCGCCAACATGATCAAGATGATCTCGAGAGGGAGCTCGGCCTCGGCGGACGCGTACCTGACGCCCGAGATTGTGCGGTACGTTAACGGCTTCGCGAAGCAGTTCCAGGACGGCAACTTGGACGATATTTCGTGCGAGTTTATGCAGAGCGATGGCGGCCTTGTTAGTCATAAGGCGTTTAGCGGACTGCGTGGTATTCTCAGTGGTCCTGCTGGTGAGTTGCTCACTTTTTGAGGGACGATAGGAACTGACAGAATCTCAGGTGGTGTGGTTGGTCATGCCCGGACATCCTATGATGGAAAGTCCCCCATCGTGGGTTTCGATATGGGCGGAACTTCGACTGACGTCAGTCGATACGGAGGATCTCTAGAGCACGTCTTTGAGTCGACGACGGCGGGCGTTTCCATCCAGAGTCCTCAGTTGGACATCAACACTGTCGCTGCTGGCGGTGGCAGTATGCTATTCTGGCGCGACGGACTGTTCAAAGTTGGCCCGGAGGTATGTCTACCCGTCGAAGCTCTTACAACAACCCGCTGACATGATTCCTAGAGCGCTGGAGCTCATCCAGGACCGGCTTCATACCGCAAAGGCGGTCCGCTGACCGTCACCGACGCCAATCTCTTGTAAATCTCACCCTCTGCACTCACACTTCACGAGACTAACATCGCCCAGCCTCGGCCGTCTCATCCCGAGCTACTTCCCCGCCATCTTCGGCCCCGACGAGAACCTCCCCCTCGACTCGGAGATCGTGGCCCGCAAGTTCGAGGCCCTCACGGCGACCATCAACGCCGACACGGGCCGCTCCATGACGCCCCACGAAGTCGCCCTCGGCTTCGTCGACGTCGCCAACGAGTCCATGAGCCGTCCCATCCGCGCCCTCACCGAGGCCCGCGGCTTCGTCACCGCCGACCACAACCTCGCGACGTTCGGCGGCGCCGGCGGGCAGCACGCGTGCGAGATAGCCGCGAAGCTCGGCATCGCCCGCATCGTCATCCACAAGTACTCGAGCATCCTCTCGGCCTACGGCATGGCCCTCGCCGAGGTCGTCCAGGAGGCCCAGGAGCCCAGCTCCGAGACGCTGTCGGACGAGTCACTGCCGAGGCTGGACGAGCGCATCGCGTGCCTGAAGCGGAAAGCGACGGACGGGCTGCTCTCACAGGGCATCAAGGAGGTTGCGATTCAGCACGAGCCGTATCTGAACCTGAGGTACAACGGCACTGATACCAACTTTATGATTCTGCAGCCCGAAGACGGCGATTGGCTGTCTGCGCTGGAGAGGGAGCATCTCCGGGAGTTGTCGTTCACGTTCCCGAGGACGAGAAAGGTCCATGTCGACGATATCCGCGTCCGTGGCGTGGGCAAGGCGGAAGAGTCCAGCGCCGACAACGACCGCCTCGTCGAGGAGCTGAAGACACTCACGTTCAATCTCGTCTCAAAGGGCGAAGACAGCACGGTACGTGCTCCCCGTCCATCCACACCTCACCTCCAAGCTGACTATTCGGGTAGACAAACGCCTACTTCACCGAGGGCGGCCTTCAGCCCACAAAGATCTTCCGCCTCGGCACCCTCCAACCGGGCGCCATCGTCGCCGGCCCGGCCATCATCATCGACAGCACGCAGACCATCGTCGTCGTCCCGGGCTCGCAGGCCAAGATCCTGACCTCGCACGTCGTCGTCGACCTCGTCGACAAGACGGCCTCCAAGAGCAAGCAGCCCCAGGAGGAGGAGGATGGCGAGCTCCTCGTCGACCCCGTCAAGCTGAGCATCTTTGGGCACCGCTTCATGAGCATCGCGGAGCAAATGGGTCGCACGCTGCAGAAGACGAGCCTGTCGCTCAACATCAAGGAGCGCCTCGACTTTTCGTGCGCCATCTTCAGCCCGGACGGCGACCTCGTCGCCAACGCGCCGCATGTGCCCGTTCATTTGGGGAGTATGAGCTATGCTGTCAAGTACCAGCATGAGCTGCACCGGGGCAACCTGAGGCCGGGTGACGTGCTTGTTTCGAATCATCCTGAAGCTGGGGGCACGCATCTCCCAGGTTAGTCTCAATCGTTTATGTGATATAGACTCCGCTGACTCTTGCAGACATCACCGTCATTACTCCTGTTTTCGACGAAGACGGCAAGACCATCTGCTTCTACACCGCCTCCAGAGGCCACCACCTCGACATTGGCGGCTCCAAAGGAAACTCCATGCCTCCGTAAGTCTGCCGCCTCTCATTCATGCTCACCACCACTGACACCCTCCAGCGACTCCACCGAGCTCTGGCAAGAAGGCGCCGCCATCAAATCCTTCTTCCTCATCCGCGACGGCACCTTTGACGAGCAGGGCATCATCGACATCCTCCTCTCCCCCGGCGCCCACCCGGGCTGCAGCGGCTCCCGCCGCCTCCCCGACAACCTCTCGGACCTCAAGGCCCAGGTCGCCGCCAACACCAAGGGCAGCAGCCTCATCCGCGCCCTGATGGACGAGTTCGGCAAGCCCGTCGTGCACTTTTACATGGCCAAGATCCAGGAGAACGCCGAGGTGTCGGTCCGAAAATATCTCCTGTCCGCCTACAATAGATTCGGCTCCAAGCCGCTGAAAGCCGTCGACTACCTCGACAACGGGTCCAGGATGCAGGTGTCCATCACCATCGACGACTCCGGCTTCGGCACCTTTGACTTTTCGGGCACCTCGTGCGAGATGCTGTCCAACATGAACGCCCCGCCGGCCATCACATACTCTGCGCTGATTTACACCCTTCGCCTGCTCATCGGCTCCGACATACCGCTGAACCAGGGCTGCCTGACGCCGACGCGCGTCATTATCCCAAAGAACACGTTCCTGAACCCAGGGCCCTCGGTGGCGGTGTGCTGCGGCAACACCCTCACGTCCCAGCGCCTCGTCGACCTCCTCCTCAAGGCCTTCCGCGCCGCCTCCGGGTCGCAGGGCTGCATGAACTGCTTCGGCTTCTTCGGCAACTCCGTCGACCCCGCGGGGCAGGTCGTCAAGGACGGCAGCAAGGACGGCTTCGGCTTCGGCTACGGCGAGACCATCTGCGGAGGCGAGGGCGCGGGGCCGACGTGGCACGGCGCCTCGGCGGTGCAGATCCACATGACCAACACCCGGACGACGGACATTGAGATCATCGAGAAGCGGTACCCGGTGCTCATCCGCGAGTTCTCGATCCGGCGGGGCAGCGGCGGGCGGGGCCGCTTCCGCGGCGGGTGCGGCATCGTGCGCGACTTTGAGTGCCGCGCGCCGCTCACGTACGGCATCATCTCGGAGCGCCGCGTGCACCAGCCGTACGGCATGATGGGCGGCGAGAACGGCGAGTCGGGCGCGAATTACTGGGTGCAGAGGGCCGAGGACGGCGGGGGGGAGAGGTGGATCAATATCGGGCCCAGGGGCCAGGTGGACATGAAGACGGGGGATCGGTGCGTGATTCACACGCCTGGCGGCGGCGGCTGGGGTGTTCCGGAGGACGATGAGTCGTCGGATGACGGGCAGACGAACGGGGTGAACGGGGTCGACGGTCCGTGGGAGGGAAAGGTCGAGTATCCGAGAGCGGCGGGGAGCCTTCACGCATTCGCCGCGGCCCAGGAGGCTTCGTCATGAGATGGTGGCCAAGATTTGTCCCGAGGTCTAGGTCTACATCTATGTCTACATCTAAATCTATACAATCATGATACAGTTCATTCCCCCAACACCGTCGCACTGTCTCTAGTCGACACGCGCGCGCTTGACGCCGTTGCCGTTGCCGTTGGCGTGGCCGTTCTCGCCCTGGGCGGCGAAGTACTCGAGGCTGCCCTTGGGGTCGGCCTTCATGCCCTTGCTGCCGTTCTGCCAGCCGGCGGGGCAGACCTCGCCGTGCTCGTCGGTGAACTGGAAGGCCTCGACGAGGCGGATCGTCTCCTCGACGTTGCGGCCGACGGGGAGGTCGTTGACGGTGATCTGGCGCAGGACGCCCTTGGGGTCGATGATGAAGAGGCCGCGCAGGGCGACGCCCTCGTCCTCGATCAGCACGCCGTAGCTGCGCGAGATCTTGTGCGACTTGTCGGCGACGAGGGGCAGCTGCAGGTCGGAGCCGAGGCCGCCCTGCTTGCGGGGGCGCTCCGTCCAGGCCAGGTGGGAGAAGTGCGAGTCGGTCGAGACGCCGAGGACGGCGGTGTTGATGTGGCGGAAGCGCGGGAGGGCGTCGTTGTACTGGATGATCTCGGTCGGGCAGACGAAGGTGAAGTCGAGGGGGTAGAAGAGGAGGACGACCCTGGAGTGCGAGTTAGCTTGGGATGTCCTGCTGGCGAGGGGGGTGTTCGAGGGGCAGTCGGGCGATGCTTACCACTGGCCGAGGTAGTCGGAGAGGGAAATGTCCTTGAACTCACCACCCGGGAAGAGGGTGGTGGCCTTGAACTCGGGAGCAGGGCGCTGGACGAAGGCGGTCGACATGGTTGCGGCTAGACTGGTGTCTTGCGGGGGAATTGGAGTATCGTGTGTGAGGTGGTGATGGTGGCAGAAAGCTTCAATCGCGGCAGGAGAGGAAAATTCTCCGCGTCTGTCGCAGCAAACCGTCCCTGCTCCTTATCTGTTGCCCGTGCGACCATTCCGCAATTGCGGATCCATGGCGAGGTATCCACAGATGACTCCATTTTTGTCTCGGTAATCGCGACTCATTCATGACGTGATTCCCTGTCGTTGTGTGTCGCGTGTTTTTCGCGTTAATTAGTTTTGCTTTTTGCTGGCCCCTTTTCCACCGCCAATGGGGCAATCATTGCGCCTTTGTAACGGCGTTTGGTTGGTCAAGATCCGAATGATCATGAGAATGATTGCGACGACGAAGACCTACCGCAGGCAATTTCCAAGGCGCATATCGCGTCCATCGAATGAGACGATGGAGACAGTTGGCTGCCCTGACAAACCATGGCAATGATGTAGACCGACAGCAGTGCGCAATGAGCCTCCGATCTCGGGTTGCCGAGTTGAGTTCTTGTGAGCAAGTCCATTCCTAAGATATTAGATATAAACATCCCCGAAATACAAACGCTGAAGAAAAGCGTTGATGAGGAGCCCCTCACAATGGAGAAAATACTGCACTATCCTATAGCCGGGGACGATGATTGACGCTGTCCGGTGTCCGAGACAAATTCCCGGAAGATTGGGGCCGGACTCGGAGGTGGAGTGGGGCCGGGCGGCTCAGCCTCCGCCGGTCCCATCAAACTGCATGTGGGCTTGCCGGTTCATCATTACCTGAGCGAGGGCTTTCAAAGTACCTCAATTGAGAGTTCATGGTCTACTTGCAGTCAACTCGGCCAATCTGTAAACAAGCGCACGTGATATTTCTGTGCGGACGTCCGCCTTGCTCTCGCTGATTTCCACTTCTCTGACTCCGTCTCCATGAGAGGAAAGCTACTAGACATGAAGCCTCGTTGACGGGTCATCAGCCCAGGACCAAGTGAACGTCTTCAATGTCGTGCCTCTCCCACTGGACCCTGTCGACCGAACCCGAGCCTACACGATAGGCTACGCCATCCTCCCACTGCACGCAGTAGACCCGATAGTTTTCGAAATACGACGTGCCAGGTTCCAGAGTCGAATCGGTGACTGAAGTTTTGAGTGACACCTGGTCGCGGCTCCTGTGTGCACTCGTCTGCGAGGCTGCTTGGTCTTGGGAAACTCCTGCTGGACCATCCTCCCTCGCTTCTAAATCTCGGTGTGCCCGTCCCCCCCATTCGTACAAGTCTTTCATGTCTTCGCAAAACTCGTCCAGGTACCGTTCAATGTAGTGCTTCTGCCTGACCCGGCAGATTGCCACTAACTCAACCTTGGGAACATTCAACGCGCTACGCCCTGAGATCAGTGACAAGCTGTCCTCGTCGTACATATTGAGCCACCCGCACTTTTTCCCATTCTGATTCATGATCGCGACTTCGTCCCCTAAGCTGGGCGTCCCTCCGCCTCTTGATTCGGACTCAGAAGGCAGCTGGACTTCAAACCAGCCTCTTTTTGTCTGACAGGAGATGTACGGCGTCTGGTTTGGGGCCGACGGGATGTTTTCATACGGCGGAGAGTTAAAAGGAATCGGCAACCAAAAGTAGGGTCCAGGCGTGGAAGTGTCCGTCTTCAATGCCGGATGCGAGTACACGTACTGGCCGCAACCCTCGGGTATCTCATAGATAAAGGCGCCACGGTGTTTCTCATTGTATTCTTCTCTCACCCAGCCGTCTGGGGGAAAGCTTTGGAGTTCATCCGTTTTCTCTGGTAAGCGGAGCCAGTTTGAATTGATGGGCCGCTTGGCCGCGGCATGCGGCGTCGCGTGCGTGAACCACTGGGTGATCGGGATCACCCTTTGCCCCTTCGCGGGCAAACTGAACGTCTCCGGTGGCGTTTCGTAAAAGGAACCGCACTCCCAGCCTACCCATGACCACGAGGGCAATCGTGAGTGAAGAGGTCGTGAGCCGTTTCTCCCTGAATCCTTGCGACGTTTCGTATCTTCAAAGGGATACCACATAAGCGCCCACTCAAAGCAAGTCTCCGGTAGGCCGTACAAGAAACCCCCTTCAAAAGAGCGGTTCAAGACAGTCAGCAGACCACTGACACCGGGCAACATGTCTTCCGGGTACGTGAACCTGCGCCTGTTGTATTCTGAGATTATAGAAGTCAGGGCGTAAAAGTCCGGCCATCCTTGGAGCAGACGTTCGAGCGTGGTACCGTAGCTTTGTTCAGATCTGACGTCCCAGTCATTCAGTGCCTCTGACCAACCCTCGACACATGCACAGTGCCAGTGTACTTGTTGATCCACAAACTCCAGGCGTCGTTTCGAGAGGTGGTACTCCTGGAACGTCCAACCACGCTCGTGATACTGCCGATCCTTGCCACTCCGGGGCAACCATTTGCGGACAAGTTTTTCATGGTTTAATACGGGTATGACGTCCTGCCTTACCTCCCTTGGTGACGATATGTCTTTGAGCCCTAAGATACCGTCGTCAGCCGTGCCATCTGCTGCAACAATCGTTAATGTCGCGGAAGAGTAGATGGCACCCATCAGCTGCAGCTGTTTCGCACAATCCTTGGCGTCGTCCTGGACTATGCAGATTGCATCCACCCACAGGTACCGCTCGCCAATGACTTGCACGAGTTTCATCGCGTGCCTGATGGTCGGAGGGACAGCCAGGTCAAGGCGGTCTTCCGAGAGTGCCCCTCGCACTTGGAGGGAGTCGAGTTTTTGGCGCGTCGTCTGAAAGCCGGTATCGGCACCCCATCTATAGCTCAGGGTCACATATCCCGGAACTTCATCGCCAGGTACGAGACAATTGTCGACAGTGTCGATGAGCCAAGCAGGGGAGACGTGCTGAATCTTGAAAGGATTTTGACATCTCTCGCCGTGTTCGAGGAGACAGCTGTTCTTCAATCGCAGGGCCACGTCCAAGTTTACCCAGTCTGGGTCGAGAAGAAGACCAACGTCATTCGATTGAGGCTCATCCACGGATCTGCCAAGTCCAACGTAGAATTCTGACCCGATATCGGCACGATGTTGCCATATTATTTCTCCAAAGTGCCAGTCATTGTTGCCCGTGCCCAGTATGGAAACGATCACACCAGCCGTGTCGCCAGGTTTGCCTGCGGCCGTTGAAGAGCCGTCATGACTGGTTTCATTGTCTGGCGTGTCTCGATACGGTATGAACTGTTCTCGTTCCACATCTGGCTCGTCTCGATGTTCCAGTATGTACTGTATCAAAGAATCGTGACCGGGACATGGCGATCTGTCGAGCAGGTCCCTGAGTGATCGCCGGGTCGACCTAAAAAAGTGTCGGGTTTCCAGTGCCCTCCGCAGGTCGGCGCATACGTCGCAGTTTTCGCTTTCCATCGTTGGGCTGGGCTTGGCGCTCGGAGTGTTTGCTGCTACTGTGTGGCCATCAACGGCCGGGGACATCGGTGCAAGACTTTGATGTGGGTGGTGTCGGGGTGTTATACTTGGGCTGACCCTCAGGCAGGCAGGCTGCGCCGCTGACAGCGAGGGTCGGCGCGTCACTTGATTCGTCCGCCAAGATATTACTGCGTCTGCGGCTAGAGCTGAATCGATGCACCTTGAAACTTGGCACCTCGTAGCCTGCTGCTGGCTGGATGGCTGTGCTTCTGTTCTCATTCGCAGTTGGCGATGGAGAGTGTCGCGGGCCTGGCAGGTGCACCCGTTCTTCCGGCGGTTGACGGAGGGAGACCTGGGCCGGGAAAGTGGGTCGCTCTTCCCGTCCATGCGCCTGCCCCGAGAAGCTGAGAGCTGCCTTCCACGTGATTCATCGAAATCAACTTCCGCAAGGAAGGACACGATGCTCCCTCCTGAATTTGATCATGTCGATTTTCCGTCGTCGGTGCAAATCCTTACTTCTTCCCCCGAGCAACATTCAAACACCAGCTTCGAACATCAGTCTTCTGTCACCAAACTGCATTCTAAACGCCCTCACCCTTCATCAATCACTTGCATTCCTCTTTCGAATCGATATCCCAATGGAACCGCACTCTCACCCCAGAACTGTCAAACGCCGCCGCTCTGATGGCGACGTGAGCGACACTGGCAACTGGAGGCCCAGCCCTGCACGGGGATACCGCGACAGTCCCTATCCCAGACCCGCACGACTGAGAGAGGCAGATGTAGCCCTGCCGTCCAAAGAGAGCCCTCCTGAACTTACATCCGGCGAGCACGCTGCTCTGCCGAGAAGGCGCAGTCTCTCTTCGCCACCACAGCCGGCTCATCATACCGAGCCAGTTCAACATGTCGAGCCAGGTCGGCAAGCCGAGCTAGTTCAACAACCCGACCTGGTCCACAATGCTGCGCCAAATGCCCCGCCAGTGTTGCCGATGCAACAACCAGCACCCCATCTCCAACAACACACGCCAGACGCGTCACCAGACCAGGACCTCTTGCCAATCGAGCCGCTTAATTTCGAGCGCGACGAGGAATACGAGTATCGCCGGGCGCGCGTTGCGGTATTGCAGTCGCTGTCTGCCCTCTACAGGCAGCAGGCAGAGTCTAAGCTGCTTCTGGACCCTCAACACAACGGAGAAGGCGTGAATGCCCATCTGCAACTGCTGGTTTGGCTGACGCAGCGGCTGACAACATCACAACTGAACTGTGCCTGTCCAGAGAATGTTTAGAAAAGTATCTTGTTCACGCAATGCAAACACGTAAGTTGCCACTCGTCAACCTAGGCCCGGGCGGAGATTGTCAGGCCCTCGAGTAATGTTGACTTGTACCTTTTACTGACCAAAGTACTTTACCAGCGAGCTTGCGCGCAATGTGCGGAAACTCGACGATCGTGCTGTGGGTTGTTTCAGCAGGCCGTTGCCTGCCATTTCTCCCCAGAAGACAAATGTCCCTTGTGTGAGAGAAACACTGACACGATGTGTGTCTTTGCTTGCAGTGAGTTACCCATGAATCCAGGTAACCGCAGGTTGCTGACTCCGACACAGCCCATGTACTGTGTCGCTCGTGCTGGCGCGGCTTGAACGAAGGCGGTCACTGGAAATGCGTAGTTTGCGGGGACTCTACCATGCAGGGCTATGTTGCCGAGTATCAGCCTCGTCAACGCGTATGAGATTCGACGGAGTTTGCGCCCATCCAAAGCATCACTAGTTCCCTGTGGTGTTTCCATACATGGACTCGCCAAGGTGTTCAAGTTACGCCTCGAACCACAGCATGATGGACTAAATAGCGGGAACTGGGGGGTTTCTGTTGGAATTCACCATGATACATTGATACAGTAAGACAGGTTGGAAAAGCGCCTTCGACTAGGAGCGAGTAATACAAGTATGATTCAAATTGGATTTGACACTTGGTGATTGCGTCAGCTAGGTGGTCATGAAAGCCAGAGCTACGTCGAGAGATACCCACGTGTGGTTTCTGGCTGTGCTCGGTGACGTGGACACATACATCACCGACATTGA
This sequence comes from Colletotrichum tropicicola, assembly GCA_025962755.1. NCBI lineage: Eukaryota > Fungi > Ascomycota > Sordariomycetes > Glomerellales > Glomerellaceae > Colletotrichum > Colletotrichum tropicicola. The sequence continues at coordinate 97,446 of JAOWMA010000076.1, forward strand.
CGCCAAAAAGGAGGCAGAGTGATATGGTATAAGTCAATTCAATACTGACGTTTGCTATTGAGCATCGGCATGACTACCAGCGAGGTGGGATGATGGTGTGCCCGTCTACCCGTCCACAGCCGACCAACTCTAGCTTAATACCCTGGATGAAAGCAACTACTTCAGTCCCTCATGTATTGATCAAACCCAAAAATGGACCTGTCCCAGCCATCCAACCCGAATCCCTTGGTAGTGCACGTGCCAGCGAGATGTTGGCATCGAGGTGGCGGCGACCGCCGAGCAGACGACGGAAACCCCCATCTTCTCACCATCCTGTAACTAGGTACCACGCTTTACGGATGTCGGAATGTTGCAGACCGGGCCTCAAAAGCCTACCGCGAACACGTGACCTAGTCCCCGGGCGGTTCGCCCTGACATGGCGAACGACCACGGCCTCCCGGATGGCCTGCAATGCGGCGCGGAAGGTGGATGCCCGGTTGGCCAGGCGGCGTATGCCGGTCCAAAAGAACAGGGGCCGCCGGTGACCCAAGAAGAACATGAGGAGGCCGTGGTCGACGTTCTACATCATGGCGGCTTGCGCGGCGGGGTGGCTGGCGGGGAAGAGGCCGCAGGCTTCGCGGAGGGCGGTGACCATGATGTTCCGGGCGGTCGCGGGGAAGCGGCAGCAGACTTCGACGGGCTCCATGAACTCGCGCGCCTGTTGTTCGAAATCTTCGTAGTGGCTGACGATGGTCTGGTATTCGTCGAGGATGGAGTCGACGGTGAAGAGGCTCTCGGTGAAGACGTCGATCAGGTACTCGACGTGGGCTTCGTTGTATTGCATTAGGGTTTGTGAGGCGTCTGCTGGCTTTGACGGGGATGGGTGGGCAGGAGGGTTGGGGAGCGGATTCGAAGTCATTGTGAATGATGCTTTGTTATGTGCTGTGCTGGTATATTGTGTGGCAAAGACGGAGGTGTCAGTTCGAAGTTGGAATGCGCCGGGGCGTTGCCGCTGTTTGGGAGTGGCTGGGCGAGGTCTTGGGGATGTCTTCGCTCCTTCTGCTGTTTCTTCTCTCTTGCCTCGAAATATCGTGCTCTTTCCGGTCGCGTCGAAGGCCATCAAGGTGTTCGACGTGGGAGCAAATAGAAGAAGCAGAGGGAGGAGCAGATTCATCTGGTGCAGCTCCGGGAAAGAACGTCTTGGCGTGTTCTTTCCGGGCCGACGTTGGTCATTATCGTGAGTCTGGCTTCTGTTGAAGGTGCAAAGAGGTCTCGACGAGAGAAAGTCCACGCCATGACCAATGCAGGACGAAAGTAGGATTCAGGACAGACGCTTCGAGCTTCCTTGCCCTTGTCGACCCCAGCCCGAAGCAGCGCCCGTCTCATAGCTTGACCCAAAGACGCGCCTCGCAGTGGAACAGATGCAGTGGTAAGAAGAGAAAGCCGGTTGGCTACACCTTCCCCAGATGAATATCTCGTTCAAAAGAAAGGACCGAGCTCATTGACGTGGAAGTTCGAGCATGCCGTGTCCTCCGGCTCTGCCGAGTTCTCGATGAGAGCATGTTGAAGCTTGTATGGGCAGATGCCTGACCTTCCGGTCAGTTGATATTTCTGTTGCCCAAGAAGGGTAAAATGAAGCTTCCTTCGTATTTTTCAAGGGACTGGTGCGTAGTTTGGTAGGATTCCTTTGAATACAAGTCAAAATTGACGTCCTCAACACGTGTGCGCGCCGACCAAATGACGCCCGGCATCTCACTCTCCTCCCAGGCACGGCAACGACCTGCAGTCTGTGCCTTCCACCCATTCTAGATGTCTCCTGCCCTCGCTTCTTTTATGTTGGTCCTCAAGTTTGCTTTAAGTCGGGTACTTACCTAGGTACTTAGGTAGGCGAGGCCCTCTTTCCCTCCTCACGTTTACCAGTATTCACCTTTTTTCTGCACTTGCATCGTCCTTACCACTCTTATGATCGCAACTTCCTCGCCCCTGCCGACTTAGGTATGTCTTTCAACCTTCTCCTAAGTACCTTCTCTATCTGACTATCTGCTCCTACTTAATGCCTTTAACAACCTCTTGCCCAACCTAAACTTCCTTCTATTTGAACACTACCTTAAGGTATTTACCTTCGAGATCCATCTCAACTTCCTTTCATCTCGATCCACCAACTTCACCCTCTTTCATCACCTCCGTTTTACAGCCTTCCACCATCAACACTCCGGCCTCATTTTCTTTCCTTCACTCACACCCATCTATCTTCTCGACCTTCCCACTTTCAGAATACTGAGGCACTTCTACCTCAAGCCCAACTCCCATTTCACTAATCCAGCATCCCCAATTTCCTTCCATACATCATTTATCTGAGCACCATATCATCTGCCGATTTATTAGGACTTTCGATTGCCATAAACTGACAGCAAGGAGGAAGCAACGACTCAAATCACTTACGTAAGTCGCATAATCTCCTTCAGGAGGCACCAACCTCTTTCCATACCTTCTTCTAACACTCTACCATTTGGCCTCAAGTCAAAGAAACCAACATAAACTTCCATTTTTTATCACTTATCTTTCTGTAAAGTTATTCCTTCCCCATTCAAATCTTACCCCGGCTGAGCTCTTACCTACCTTCCCTTCCCTGACACACCCTACCTACTCAGCTTGACCCAAGCCCTGTGAATCTCACTTTTTAAGAAGGCCTTCTTTTCACCTTCCCTCTTCACCCTTCATGCCTGCTCAACAAAATCCTACCACCCAACAACTAGGCTCCTAGACAATCCTCATTTCAAATTCTTTCTTAACTCTCTTATCCTCTCGAAACCATTCGATATGGTCTTTTAGCAGTGAAGAGCTAACGATCTACCCTCAGCAGACTAGACCGCTCGGTAGCGACACAAATCAGCCACTGAATGGGCCAGACTGCTTCTACACCCGCAATAATGGATCACCGAAATAGACAAGTCAAGGTGAAGGTCGAGTCTAATGACTCCGGCGACCTGTTCTACCCGCCAGCAGAGAGTCTACCTCCTGTTGAGCTTGACTTTTCGGCGATCAATTGGGCCATGTACAACAAGGACACCGCAGGTCTGGAAGAGGCAGTCAAGAATGGCATGGGCATAGTCCGGGAACTTGCTCCCCTCATTGAGGAGTTCGCGTCTTTGAGCACGTCATCGACAGCCAAAAAGGATGATGCTTCGCGCTGGTCCAGCGATCTACAGGACATCCTTTCGCTGGACCAACGCACCCAGACCATCATCGGAGTAGTTGGAGCTACAGGTGCAGGAAAGAGCTCGCTTGTCAATGCGGTCTTGGAAGAAGAAGAGTAAGTCCGTCTTCAGTCACTTAAACGGCTCCTTACTAACGAGAGACGCTGCAGGCTTCTTCCCACAAGCTGCGCTCGCGCTTGCACCACGTGCGTCACCGAGGTCCAGTACAATGACAAGGACGACAGCTATAGAGCCGAGATTGAATTCATTTCTTCCGACGACTGGTCTGATGAGCTCGGGACGTTGCTTCGCGACATGTGCATCGACCACGATACCGATACCACAGAGACTTCATCCGTCAAAGTGTCTCCAGACTACACAAACCCCGACACGCATGCTGGCAGTGCTTTCACGAAGCTGACAGCTGTCTATCCGTTTCTCACCATCCATGACATCCCCAAGGCCCAGCCGGATAGCCTTATGAAGGATTCTGAAGTTCAAAGGTTTCTAGGAAGAACAATTGAGCTGCACGACTGCTCCGCCAAGGGACTTTTCGACCAGATCCAGGAGTACGTCGAGAGCAGGCAGTATACGGGGGAAAAGAAAATGGAGCATTGGCCTCTTCTGAAGGTCGTCAGAGTCTTCACCAAAGCCGACGCTCTGTCGACGGGTGCCGTCATTGTTGATCTTGTAAGTTTCCGGGGACAAAAGCCCACAAGTCTTTTACCAACTGACAAATTGGTAAGCCCGGTCTTCACGACTCGAACACGGCTAGAGCAGCCATTGCAACCAAGTACATCAAGGACTGCACCGGCCTCTGGGTTGTTGCACCCATCTCCAGGGCCGTGGATGACAAATCCGCACGAGAGCTGCTGGGGGAGTCTTTCCGTCAGCAGATGATGTTCGACCTCAAGTACTCCTCAGTCACATTTGTCTGCTCCAAGACTGACGACATTCCCGTCATGGAAGCCGTCAAGAATCTAAGACTTACAAACAGATTCGCCAAGGACCTGGTGGAAATAAGATCCCTGACAGACAGCATCCGTTCTCTCGAGACTACCGTGCGAAAGCTGAAAAGTCAAAAGTCGGAGCTCAAAGCCGAATTAAGGGACTTGGAAGATGACATGGACGCGTGTGACGAGGTGTTGTCTCAGATGGAGGATGATCAGACTTCTCGCTACTCTTCCCCGAAGCTGGGAAAGCGCAAGTGGGCTTCATCCATGGTGGCCCTCGAAAGCGAGCTTGCAACTGAACAACAAATCAGGAACCATTTGAAAGCGCTGAGAAACACTTCCAAGGGCATGCGCGAGAAAATCATGACTGTTGGCAACACTTTGGATGAGGAGGACATCAAGCTTGCGTCCTTTAAGGACCGCAAAGACGAACTCATGGCGTCGATGAAAGAGGGTTGCATCAAGGAGCGGAATTCAACGTCCATGGTTCGTATCAGACAGGACTTTTCAGAATGCATCAGAGAGTAAGAGGACTTCTACACTCATACACGTGTAACAGAACTAATTAGGTTGCAGGATCGACGAGTCAAACGCCAGGGAAGAAAACGAGGAAACCTTTAATCCGGATGAGCCCGCCCAGGACTACGCCGAAATCGGCAGAAATATGCCCGTCTTCTGTATTAGCAGTCGAGTCTACCAGAAGCTCAGCGGCATGATGGAAGATGAGGACTTCTCCACAACGGGCTACTCGGATCTCAGCGACACGGGAATTCCTCAGTTGCAGGCTGCGGCACAGAAAGCGACCGAGGCGGCCAGAGACGCCCGATCCCGGAAGATTCTCCGCAACATCCAGGGGCTTCTCGAATCCATCGGGTGCTGGATCACCGGCCAGGACATAGTCAAGGCGCATCTCGATGCTGAATCCATCAGGACCTTCTTGGAGGCTGAGGCCAACAAGCTCAAGAAGGTAATGCCAAACTCTCCTTCATTGACACTGAACAATTTCATTGACAAAGCATCACACAGAAATTAGAGGAAGCTCGTGAAGAATGCAGCCAGAGCATCGCTGAAGCCCTCGAATCCTCCATCGCCAAGGAGCTCGAGGGCCTGATCGAGGCGTCCTTCGACAAGGCGCTCGTCACCGCGCCTGGGTGGCTCGCCCCCGCCAAACAGGGCGGCTTGAAGACCGCAACCTTCAAGGCTGTGTGCAAGACCAAGGGCGTGCGATGCACCAACCGGAGCGCCCCGATCGACCTCAACAACGAACTCGCCAAGCCGATGACGTCCGGGATCCTCAAGACGTGGAAACAGACCTTCTCTCGCACGGTGCCACTGGCGATGGACCGCTTTGTCATGAAATGCATGCAGCACTTCCAGGATTTTCAGGGAGCGGTCGAGGCGCAGTACAAGACGAACGGTAACCTGTCCACAGCCCTCCGCATGCTCAAGGACCACCGCGAGACATCGATTGGAATGGTCTCTGCGCTCTCCGTCGAGGTCAAGGACATGACAGAGCACCGCCAGCGCGATGCAAACAGAGCATTCACTCCGGCCATCTCTGAAGCTATGAACCCAATTTACAACAAATGCAAGGACATCAAAGGTAAAACACATACTGATCCAGATGACATCTCAATTGGAGGTTTTTCGTCGTACTAACTGGGCAATCGCCAGGCCGGGGCTGCACAGCCGTCATGCGTGACGCCATGCACGACCACATCAAGAAAGGCGGGAAGACCATGTTCCGCTCTTGCGTGAAGGAAGTACGGCGACATCTCGGCGGCATTCGAAAGACGACAGAAAGTATGATGGAGCATGGCTTGGACAAGATCTACGAGCGGGCCAAGGCTAACACTTTGTCGGCCTTCGTCTCGGCCACGGAGAAGCACGAACTGTCCAAAGATGAGTTGAGGCTGAAGAACGAACTGACTGCTATTCTCTTGCAGGTTAACGATCGTTTCCAGGCGAATTAAGAAGCATGGGAAGAGAGGTTGTGGAATGTCGAATGATGTACTTGTACATAAATCATATGACCGCCAACACGGTTACAGCAGGGGCAAGCATGCATGGCTTCAAGGCACGAAGAAATTATGGCACAAAGTCACGACACGAAGACTCTCCAGCATAGAGACGCTATAGCATGAGAAAGCTGTGGCATGAAGAATCCACGACACGAAGAATCTATGCCATAGAGAAGCTATAGCACGAAGAAGCTATAACACGAAGAAGCTATAGCACGAAGAGGCTATGGCACGAAGTCATGGTACGAAGAATCTATGGCATAGAGAAGCTATAAGACGAAGGATCTATGGCACGAAGAAGCCACGGCGATGACATGGCAAGGAGTCATGAAATGGCCGGACAATCATAGCATTGGCTAGGAAGCAAAGGAGCACATCCCAGAATTAATAGAAATAAATCTCCACTCTCTAGAAAACAGCAAAGACAGCCACTGCTTCAACTGTGAGAGAAGAATCATACCGGGACTCGACAATGTCCAATAGACACCCCGTCCTTACTCCCACCACTTGACATCCTTCTCCCACAACGTATTCGACCGGCAGAGAATCTCCCCCAGCCTAACATAATATAATAAGAAATTGATTATAAAGCTCGTTTTTATCCTAGTTTTTATACATACTACTTTGACGACAATTTTAAATAAACAAAGCTCTGCAAAAGAGTAAACATAGAAAGACTTTTTTTTTTCAACCTGCCAGCGAATGGACGCTCGACCACTTAGTAGCATGCCGTGTCTTGGTGAAAAAGACTCCTCTTCTGAAACAAAAACAGACGAAACAACGCAAAAGAGTCAAAAATGCAGAGTTGACAAAACTGATCGAGGGAGTAAGTCAAGAGCAGATGACAAAGTCTCTGCCAAGGGATTTGCGTCTCTCTCATGGCCAATCCGTAGTGTCGTCTTGTCGAATGATTGGAGTAAAGCTAATCATCCTGGCCTCAGCTGCTATTACCATGGCCTTGCTGGACCGGCCAACGTCGGGTAGTAGAAGCCAGCTCGGCTTGCCGCGACGTCTTGAAGCCTTTATAAACTGCGCGGTGAGAGCAGCAACCTGTCTGGTTCGTAACGATCAAGCGGAATCGAAACCTTTCGGATTTGGCGAAACACGGGTTTTGTCTTGATGACTCCTTTGGGACGGCACAGCAACATTCCGTCGAGAACTCGAATCAACATTTCCTTGTTGATCTTCGGGCGCCCGTGTTTGGGGACCGGTTCCATCAGTTTCTTGGCTGCCTCCTCGAAGTTCGCAAAGGGACCACCAGGCACAGAAGAGCTAGAATATCCTCGGGCGTGTTTGGCATAGGGGTCCCGGAAAGCAAGATCACACCCTTGCATGGAAGGGCTTTGACGGAGGCGTGTGTGATGTTTGAACGGGCTTTCGCGTACAGATGTGCTTCATCAGTCAACGACCCGGATCTCAAGACCATTGGCCTCCCAGAGGGTGTTGAAAATTGGATTGTGAGATCTCTCCGTGGTGATCATACCTTCCTTCGACTGCATGAAGTGTTTGTATCGCTTCACAAGGTACGACCACGTGATGATGATGACGTAGTATTTGCCTGCAATGAGGTCATGACCAGTGGTTTTGCTGTCGGTCAGTGTGGATTGTCTCGGCTGGCGGCCCCGTATTCAGAGTTAGTAATAGAAATATCCTCCAAATTAGTGAGTGAATGCCACCTTGATGAAGTGGTTACGCAGTTCCTGCCGCCAATGAGGTACCGCGGACTTGGTTGCAATGATAAGCACCGGACCTCCATACACGCTGTTGGGCGGGGGGATGACGGCCATGATTGTGGACAGCGTCTTTCCCAGGCCCATGGGGTCGGCTAGGATGCCCCCCCCAATGAATTTGATCATGGTTCGGAGTTTGCATACTCCTTCAACTTGATGCTCGTGCAACTCCGTAAGGAGCTCAGGATCCAGACACAAGTCGGCCCGTATGGGGTCCAAATGCAATTTCGTCTGTATGATTATATTAGCGGATTCTTTTTATGGAAAAGTTTGAAGAAGACTCACCGGGAATGCCATGGACCGCGTCAGTCGTTGGTCCGTATTCAGTTCCTCGGGAGAGACAACGGCCTGTTGGGGAGATCTCAAGTAATGAGCCATGAAGGACAGGCAGTCAGTTGAGATATTGAGGGACTGTAGATCATTTAGCATCTCCGGAGTGACGGCGACATCATCTGCTGTTGTCCACGACGGGGATGAGGTTGTGTCACAGGTTGGTTCCAGCCATTCTCGCGCGATAGCACGCGTGACCGCCTTGCATTTCTCCAAGGTTGCCACGGCTTGCTCTGGACTCGCAATGTTTGATACGTTTCGCTTGACCTTGCATGCATCTCGAAGCTCAGGATTCTTATTGAGCTCACGAATGACAAGTGTCAGGTTGCTTTCCGTAGAAGGGCTTTTTTGTTGGCGTAGCAAAATTCCGAGAGCGGCTTTCAGAAAGTCGGCATGAAGATCCTTGTGAATCTCGGTCATGCGGCTGCGTTCCGTTTGAGATTCCCCAGAGGCTGCTTGGTCATGTTCGCTGGACTCTGTCAATCCCCGAGCGGATATGATGAGCTTTCGAACAGCGTTGCTGAACTCATGAACATGTGTTGACATTTGTCCCATCGTCTTTTGGCCCAAAGTTGGGTTCAAGTTGGCAGGCGTGAGGTCCACCGAGGCGGGTCGTTTTTTGGATGGTCCAGACATCGTGGCATGTGCTTCAGAATTGCAAATCGAATCGGAGTCTGTTATAAGGTGAGACCCTGAGGTGCTTTTGAGGGATGCTCGGCTGTTCAATAGTGAGAATAAGGTGAGGTCCGGCGCACGACAAGTACCCAAAATGGTGGGGTCACTCGGGAATCTGGCAATCTAGGAATCGTGTCAGAATTTTATCTGCCATGAGGCACCAAGGTGCCAACCTGCTCGTTGCCTGCTTGGGAGAACGAACTCTGCTCGAGGGTTGGAGGTGGTCGGACGAGAGCGAGTCTGGAGAGGCAGGAGCTGTACTTCGGCTAAAAATAATCGATTTCCCTCTTCGCAAGGGCAGTCTGGCTAGCCCTGGGTTTGGATGGATCAGAATCTGGACACTTAGAGTCGCGGAAAGAAAATGTGGCTGAATTGCGGTCGTTGGGGGCCAGGAGGGAAATCGGGATTCCCGAAAAACGGTTTGGTGGGAAGGAAGAAATTTTGAGATCAAGGTTTCCGTAAGAAAACCAGTGTGAAAGAGAAGATTTAGTGTCGATTGTTTGAGAACAAGCAAACTGAGTGCAAATTTTCTCATTAAGGTAGGTGGTTCCAGAATGCCTGTGCAGGTACTGTGCCCTTCATCGTGACATCGCTTGTGCAGTTTGTCTCACGGGACGAATGGACGGAGATGACAGAGCATGAGTGGGCCGCAAAACTCCGCGCAGCCAACGCCAATGCATCAAAGCAGCCCAGGTTCATGGGTCTCGAGCCGAAATCGACCGAGCCTCTCACTTTGAAGCTGTTTACGGCATTGGTCTCCAACAGTCTGCATGAGATAGAGGAGCAGATGAGTCTCCGAAAGAGGTACCTGGACACCATTGCTGCAAATGTTTTGAACATCAAGTCGATTGGCCCACGCATGGATCTCAAAGAGGCAGTGATCGAACTATCTCACGAACGAGATTTCGCAAAGCGTCTGAGCTGTATTGAGTCCATCGCTCGTGGACTCATCCAGGAGTTTTACGCAGTGTATCCCGGGGGACCTCACATGATGATTAAGCAGCTGCAGGATGACGTCGACTCTTTTCAGCGCACAGTCTTAGGGTATGATGAGCAGAGGGGAGACTCTTGAGCTGGGAGAAGTAGTTGAGCTTTTTCAACGACGGAATCCAGCCTCGCCACTCGGGCACGAAATTAACGGGTCATAGAGTTTATCACGGTAGCTGATCAGTAGAAAATTACATGCGTGTTCACGCCGAAACTTGCCTGTGTCTGAGATGATGCTTTTGAGACGCCAGGGAGGCATCGTTACACTTCAGCGTCTTGACATTACTTGCGAGGGTAAGAACGCCTAGCCTCCATAACCACTTCACTCGATTTCACTTTCTCCTTTCGCACTTTCTTGCCCTTTCTTCATTTGGAAGCCCAAACTGACCCTATTTGGGGAGTCCCTAATCTGGTAAGAACCCATCTGACAATTCTTTCCTCCCATTTAAACTACCTCTTTCACCTTCCAAACTAATTTATTGAAATCCCCAAACTTCTTCGCGGCAAATTATTTACCTTTTCCCTACGTACCTCTTCAAAAAGCTTCTATATCCAAAGCACGGGGACAGATTCCTCTGTTTGGTCTTAGGCTAGCAAAGTCTCATGGATCTTTGCGACTGGGAGCCGTTGAGTCCGCCTGTGCTACATTGAAACGGCCTCAAATATCCTCGCCCTTCTATCTGGCGGCTTTGCAACCTAGAACACAAGAGCCACAGGAATCCTACTCAACATGCCACCAACACGAGCGGTCTCGGCGAAGGCTCTCACAGACCTACAAAACCACTCGAAACGCCGTGACACGTGGATCAAGACGTCAGTGAGTTGACACCATCTCATTCAAATTAAGTACGTGGAATAACTAATGAGTTTCTTTAGACAGGTCAAAAGTTCCTCAAGAAAGCCCGGATATTCGTACAGACGCTGCGCGAAAGCGTGTGTCTCCCTGAAGAAGAACATGGCTCCAACAATATCGATGAACAGTCTGCCGTGGATGAAGAGCCGTTGCCCGGCCAAGAAAGAGACCATCAAGATACAGATGTGGACATGGACCAAGCTTCCCTCTCCAATCATGAGGAAGATGATCTGCCTCCAAACCCCGGCTTAACAGGCGGCAGTATCGACGTGGTTTTTGATAGTTCATCTGTTGCAACCGCCATTGAGACTTGCGCGGCAGCCGCAGCTGAGACAATGAAGATTCATTACGGACATTTGTTTCAGCCCGGCCTCCTTCCAACCCGAGAAACTCTAGAAGAGCTCACCAAGAGTACCGAAGTCAAGACTTTGGCTGAACAGACAAGACCTCACGCGGCGAGGATCGGGGATGGTGTCGACATGACTGCTCAGCAAGCCTTTGCTAGGGTAGCAGCCGCATTTTCAGTTTGGTCTTCCACGGGGAAGTTCTTCCCAATTGTCTTCGCAATGTCGATCGACACAAAGGGCCAGATGATCATCGCGAATACTGGACAAAAGGTTGGGCCGATGAATCTCCCAGTCTGGGTCAAATACGACAATCTCGGAGAAAACAACAACCAACACCATTTCTCTTCCGTTTCATCATACTCCGCCGAGCAACAGAATTTCTTTTCGACATATATTACGAATTCGAGCCGCGATACTGGGACTCAATCTTGAGAGATCCTCACGCGTTTTGATTTTGATTTGCGATTTGCTTTGCTTGGCGTTCTTCACTTCAAACCGACCTCAGCTTGCGTCGGTCTTTGCAGTAGAGCGACATCTTGATAGACACCCAGCGGTAGTCAGACGCATTTGCTTTCTCGTTTGGTCACTGGGATCTGGTTAATTGGGGACTAGTATATCTAGCTTTAGACAGAGCAGTCTGAGGCATCAGGGGTTGAAGATTTTCAACCCGCAAGGAATAACTTACAGCGGTTTTCTTTATACAGTAAATTTGATTCCGAACGAGACACTTCCGTCTCCAGTGAAACGAAACTTCAAACGGGCCATGTCCTCATAATGAACCTCTCTTGCCACCATCAGATTTACGCCGCAAATGTCAAAAGTTCGCGTCTGTAGCCTGATACACTAATCATATCTCGGGGAAATTTAAATTAGATACTTGTCTTTAGATCAGAACGTCTTAAATCTAGATAAGATCTCCCGAGAGGGATTCCCGAAATAGCTTCCTTTGTCTTGACTCTTAACTAATGTTTTCTGGGGTAGGGTTGTAACCTTATCACAAAAGCTTTTGTCTGCCAACAGGCCGCAATGACGGAGGCTCGAGTGTTTAGAATATTTTAGTTACATCCCGGTCGCAGATAATTGAATCTGGGTGGGCGAGGAAATAATTCCGATGCAATGCCTCAACTTAAAGACTCATGTTGGAGCGAGCTGGTTGAGACTGTTTTCAGCTGTGCGCTGTGTAGTAACTCGCAAGATACATTTTCAAGTCACCCTTTCTAGAATTTTGAGATCTCCCGTGCTTCTAGCCCTATTAAGTGAATATTATAAGCTTAGATCCTGTGGATCAAGAAAATGCCAGTTGAGGGTCATAGGTCACTGCCGACCATTGAAGAAAGTCAGTCATTTGTAGGAGAGATCTGGAAAATCCACTCTTTATTTCGTAGCTAACGCTTCTATCCCTTTGTGGCTATTTACGGGCGTTCTCTTTACTCCATGCTAATGCTATTCCCGCCACCCCTTGAGAGGTTACCTCGAGTGGTTACCTGTTGTAAAGAAAACCATGAAATCCTTCTGAGAACATTGCTTTTTCTGCTGTCAATTTCATTAAATCAAGAGTCCTCAGTCTTGCTTCGCTTTTTAGGCCTAGCGAAAGGAGTGAGCACGGGGGGCCGAGAGATTATTCGCCGGTTGGAACGACCAGTTTGGCTAGAGTTGTCATTTCTGGCACGCTTGCAGCCCTCCTGTGCTTGGGTTCCGAGGGCTGATCTTCTCGAAGGGCTTGGTAGCTTTGTTCCAGGGTCTACGGGATCCGGCTTGGTGTGAGATTGGTCCGACGAAGGAATCCCTATGGATTGCGTGGACGGAAGTGCGGTTGAAGGCTCTTCCGCTGCGGACTCCTCGGGTATGCCTGATGGCATGGTTTCCGTAGACCAGCCCGTGGTGGACAGGACATCGTCAAGACCCGCTGGTGCGGCATGAGAAACTTTGGCCACAGAGCCCGTTTGGGGATTCCCGGAGTGGGCCTTCTTTGTGATCTTTTTTGAAGTCTTTTTCGAAGTCTTCTTTCGCTTGTGTGGAGAAACTCGGGCGTGCGAACTAATTCCCTCTTTGGAAGAGTTCGCCGGCATGGGAGGGATGGCATGCGTCTCGGAGGCTGTCGGATTTAGTGACGAGTCTCCGGTGGATTGATCGGGTGGAGGTGGGGCGTCTTCGACACCGCGTCGGCTCGGCGCAACTTTCTTCGTGTAAGTATTTAACGTTTCGGTCGGAGTCGGTCTGAGAGCTGGCGCGTATGGCGTAGGGACGGTGCGAGAAAATTCCAGTGTGATGTATTCTACCCACGCATTTCTCGTCAGGTCCAGAAACGTGGCCTCGTCAATGTTCTCTTCTTTGCGAGACTCCAGGCCGCGTGCTTCACGAGGATCCAGGCATCCCTCGCGTATAACGCAACGAAACCACTCGAGAGTCATCAGCCCACACTCCCAGCTCCCTAGCTGCTGCACTGCGTCAACCACACAGGCCCTCGAATCGATGAGACTGATCAAATCTTGAGACGCTCCAAGCTGGCTGTAGAATGACTTCAAAGCGCAGATGTCGTGAATGAAGTGTTGTTCGCTTCTGCCACCGCACCAAAGAGAATCGTACCAGTAGGTGACACCGTTGGACTGATTGACGACCATTGCTGTAAAGTGAGAAGCCGAGAAAATTGGGAAAAGGACGAAATCAGCACTTTTGAGGCCTGATATTTCTTCTTGACAGAAAGTCGCTATGTCGAAAACGGGATCCTCCTTATCCCCCCATGGCGGACAAATCGTTACAAAGACGTTGATCCCTTTGTCTGAGAGCCCACGAACCATCCATTGGAGAGCAAAGTAGACTTCATCTGTGGCGATCAGCTCTTTCATCTGAATCTTTCCCTGGAGGTTGTAGAGAGAAGAAACTAGTTCGGTTGAGATTTGCCGGCCGTCGCAGCCGATCCAATTGCCTTCACTGTCAAACCCCCAAGCCCAGCGCTCACGGACGGACTCGGTGGCAAATGCGGTGAAGGCTGGGTACCACGGGGGCGGTATTCCGAGTGCTGGGTTCTCTGCGAAAGGGTCTGTCTGGCTCGGGCGTCGTGGCTCCATGGGCGGGAGCGATTCGGGGAGGCGTAGTGACTCATGAGCCCTCGCATTGAAAAACTGGGAGTCTTTTGCTCTAGTGACCGGGTTGGCAACTGTGTTCCGCGAGATCACACGTCCTGAGTTCCACTCCCCAAAGAAACATCTCTTTGTGAGACAGGGTGTTCGCTCCCAGATGTTGACTTTTGCGGCTTGGCGCTCTGCTGATCGTGGCATGGTGACATTGGGGGCTTGAGCCGGTATTGTGGTGCTACCCTGGTGGGCAGATGGAGGCGAGCTTTCGTCAATTTGGCTTGTCTTGGAACCCAAATCGCGATTCTCCGTGGTGAAAGTTGCTTTCATGGAAAGGCTTTGGCCATGGTCTGCCTCGGCGGAGGGGTTCGCTCTTGAACGAACATCGCGCAAAGCTTTCTTGGCCCAACCTGGCAAATACGCAACATCCTTCTCGTCTTCAGGTCCTGTTTTGCGCTCGAGAAGGCTTGCGCTGCTCGGCTCTGCCGAAACTCTTGATGGGGACGGCACCGGTGGGCCTTCGTGGGCAGAAGGCGACGCAAGGGTACTGGGGAAGGACGTCCTTGATTTGCTCTGAAGCGAACAGCTCGGTTCCGTCGCGGAATTGTTGTGCTCGTCACATCCCTTTCGCATTGTCGAGATGCCCTTAGCCTTGGGCAGGTACTCTTCATTGAAGAGTTTGAGTAGCGAGGTTCTCTCCGTGAGTTGCGTGTGTTCAATATTGGAGGCTGAGAGAATAGATCGCAAACGGCTAGACGATAGGGATTGGGGATCGAATCCTGGCTCGAGATATTTCTCCTCTTCAGCGTCGGAATCTGTGTGAGCTTGGCCCGAGTAACGGGGGAATGGCTGTGTGTCGCTGTCGCCAGAGGCCACCGCCGGTTCTTTCTCTCCTGCCGCTGAAGACATCTGCCAAGGACAATCAGTAAACAGTTGAAAAATAGGGCAGGATCTATCACCTTGGGGCCTCAACCGGAAGCGACTGGATTTGAGTAGAGAAGTGACGACACGACGATGGTTGGGGAGTAAGATACTTAGAAATCGGGAAGGCACCCGAATACTGTAGGCAGGTACCTAGGTACCGAAGAGGTGCACTTGTTCCGAAAAGTGGTCCAAATTTGTGCGGTCCCGGCCACAGCCCCCGCCCAAGGGGAGTCCATAAGCCTGGGCAGATAGTCCTTCAGGGGAGGTGCGGGCAGGCGCAGGCCTCAAAGGCATGCAGGCATAGGCCTTTTTTTTTTTCACCATGGGCCCCTAAATGAGACTGAAATTGAATCTTTACCTAGGTACGGGCCCTCCTATATTCTGAGAACGGGGGAATCCCTCAGCTCTGGGCCGATGCCCAGAATGTGGACAAGTCGACCAGAGACGCCCAATACCGCAAGATCTTCCGGAACACCCAGGAGGCTTCTTAAAACCATCGTGTGCTGCATCACCGGCCATAATATTAAGGTAGGTAGTCAAGGCTCACCTCGACGCCGAGTCTATTAGGGCCTTTCTTGAAGCTGAAGCCAACAAGCTCAGGACGGTGCTACCAAACTCCCCTTCACTAATAACATCCTTTGAGAAGTATTACTGACAAAGAAAGCTTCACAGAAACTGGAAGGGTCTCGCGAAGAATGCGGCCAGAGCATTGTCGGCGCCCTCAAATCTGCCGTCGCCAAAGAGCTCGACGGCCTGGTCAGCATCTCACCTCATACCGATACCATCTCGATTGGAAGCGTTTCGTCGTACTAAAAGTGAGCAACCAGGCCAGGGTTGCACAATCGCAATGCGCAACGCCATGCAAACCCACATCAAGAGAGATGGGAGAGCCATGTTTCGTATTTACGCAAAGGAAGTGCGGTGCTATCTCGACAGCAAAAGAAGACAAAACGGGTGATGGAGGAGGGCGTGGACAAGAGCTCAGAGCGGGCAAAGGCTGACACTCTGTCGTCCTTCTCGTCCTCGACCATCAGACCCCGAATCCGAGGCCTCTCACTCCCACCACTTGACATCCTTCTCCCTCAACGTATTCGACCCGCAGTGAATCTCCCCCAGCCCGACGTGATGCGACAAGAAATCGTCCACAAAGCTCACCCCCATCCCGGCCCTCGCATACGCCGCCCTCACCGCCGCCTCGAACAGATCCGCCCCCTCCACGACGGGACCCCACGGCTTCGGGCTGAGGTAATGGCCCCCGATCACGATCCCGTTGATCGCCGCGGGGCTGAAGGCCGCCACGAGCCGCTCGTCCCTCATCACGACGTCCGTGTGCGACGGCAGCCCGTCGTCGGTGCGGCTGAACCCCCCGCCGCCGCCGCCGCCGCCCATGTTCAGGTCCTTGAACAGCACCGGCACGCGGATGACGTGCTCCCTCGCGAGTGGGATCTCGGCGAGCAAGGTCTCGAGGTTGGCGTCGATGTGCCGCTGCGCGTAGGCGTTGACCTCGTGGAAGGTGGCGTTGGCGAGGATCTCGTCGACGGTGGTGGCGAGCTCCTCGGCCGAGACGGAGAAGGCGTTGCTGTCGACGGTGCCGTTGAAGGAGATGGCGCGGACGCCGCCGTGGCCGGCCGCGGACGCGTTCCTGAGGACGGAGAGGGCGGAGGTGGTGTCGGCGATGCTGATGGTGAAGCCGAGTCCCGTGTCGTTGGAGGGGATGAACTGGACGAACTCGTCGACGTGGCCGATGAGGAGCCAGCCGGTCTCGAGGAGGAGGGGCTTTTGGAGGTCTTGGCCGTTGAGGAAGGCGGACATGGACTCGGCGGGGAGTTTCTCAAAGTGCTTGCCTTGGGCTTTTTGTTAGTTGACAAGTTTCCGATGGGATGGGACAGACGTACCCTGGATGATGCGGCCGACGGGGTACTTGATGCCGCTCTTGGACGTGTACGGGGGGATAGTCTCCAGGTTGCCAAACGAGTTGATCTCCAGGTGCCCGAACCCACGACGTCCGCCCTCGGGCTGGAACCCACCGACGCCCTTGCCGCGCAGCTGCTCGAAAATCTGCCGCCCACCGGTGCGAGTCGACTGCGCGGACCGCAGCATGATGCGAATCGACACGGGGCCCTCGGGGCCAGGCATGCTCGCGTACGCCGGCTCGATGAAGTCCTGCGCCCAGATGTCGCTGCTCTGGTTGAACAGGTACAAGGGCGTCCGCAGCCCGGCGGCCTCGCGGCCGAGGTCCAGCTGGCGGAGGAACTCGAGCTGGACGGGGTCGGACTCGTTGGCGGCGGTGCTGAGGAGGGTTTCGACCTTTTGGAGGTGGTGGTGCGTGAGGACCGGGGCGACCTTGAGCTCGACGGCGTCGGAGAGGACGGTGTTGTTGTCGGTGTGGAGGTCGAAGTGCACCTTGACTTTACCGTCCCACTTGGACGCGTCCTTGACGAACTCCCGCCCGTCGACGCCGAGGGTGATGCCGGCTCTGAGTTGGGTCGCGTTGAAGATGAACTCCGGGTCGACGAAGCGCCAGGAAGAAGTCTCGGCGGCGCGGTCCGGGAAGTCGTTGAGGAAAAGTCGGACGCGCTCGGATGCGGCGTCGGGCGTGGCGTAGATGTGCGCGAAGGCGTCGTCGGGGACATCCACTGGCACGGTCTTCAGGGGAGCAACCAGACTTGGCTCAAGAAGCAGATGACCAGAGGCATCGTGGCAGGACGCGAGCTCGTGGTTGCTCAGAGGGTTGCCCTGAAGGTCCTTGTTGGCGCAC
Source organism: Colletotrichum tropicicola (assembly GCA_025962755.1). Taxonomy (NCBI): domain Eukaryota; kingdom Fungi; phylum Ascomycota; class Sordariomycetes; order Glomerellales; family Glomerellaceae; genus Colletotrichum; species Colletotrichum tropicicola. The sequence continues at coordinate 115,274 of JAOWMA010000076.1, forward strand.
CGGTTCAGCGAGTCGCCGACGTTGGGAAGGAAGATGGCGCCGCGGCTAGGAGACCAAAAGGCCTTGTCGGCGTCATCAGCCTCGTCGACGACGCCGTCACGGTTGGTGTCGGCTCGGATGATGGGCCGGAGCTGCTGGCAGTTTCCCAGGACCGCTCCAAGCTGGAGGGTGGCCAAGGCGATGGCCGCGGACCTTGTCGAAAGATGCATCTCGAAGGGCTGAGGATCGAGACAAAGGGTTCTTACTGCCAACTCTTGAAGCTGCGAGAAAATTGACCGAGGGGGCGAGAGTCCGATGAGCTTGAACGACAAGAGCGCGCCGACTGCCTGGTCTCATGTCGGTCCGTCTCGAGCGGGAGCAGACGCAATTTTTATAGCTGATGATTCTCTTGAGGGCGGACCACGAAGATGGCAACCCGGCCAGGTGCAGAAATTGACTCGGATTCGCGTTCCGCTTTGCTCGTGATCGCTGGACCCTTGAGGTCTTTGTCGTCTCCAGTCGTCATCGTCGCGGCACTTGATTCGACAGAAACGGGCAGCGGTCCCTTCCAACGTAGTAGCGATTAGCATCAAGATAACAATGCCGAGTAATTTATTCATTAAATCGCAATCACAGACGGCCTTATCATCTAAGCAGCAACAACGGAAAGAGCGCAATCGGACCAGCGTTATTGAAGCCATCTCGACCGATAGATCTCGCGACGCTAAGCCAGATCGGGAAGATTTTGTGGCCAAGACTTTTTCGGCGGGTCCATCCGGGCGGGTTCCCCACGTGGATTCGCGGGAAATGTCGTCCAAGCAAGCCGTTCGTCATGACCGACACTCTCTCTTCTTTGAACGATAACCTTATCTGCGCGGAATAACGGCTGGGCACGATGCTCCGCTGAAAGGGAAAGACCAGTGAGGCCCTTCCGGAAGCGGCAGGTTGCGTCCCCTGCGTCGCAGAGCCGGGGGCCGACATCGCCGTCCCGCGTCTCAACTGCCGATAAACTTTGAGGCGAGGAGGCCAACGTCTCTCGGCGGACTTCAGGTCCTCCACCCCATACTGGTCAAACAAACACGTAATAACAGTCGCAAGGTTTCTCGCAGAGTCACTTCTGAGCACCTTTCCTGAGCCTCGCACCGCCACAGTTGAGCCCACATCTCCCCCCGTGTCGCCCCCGTTATGAGTCTCGGTCCGCAGTGTTGGCGCTGCCGCAAGAAGAGACTCCGCTGCGACTCCTCCCACCCGGCCTGCAGGAAGTGCGCCGCCGCCAACGTCGACTGCCCCGGGTACGGCGACAAGCGGCCGATCGCATGGAGGAACCCGCTGGTCCTGACGGACAAGGGTGTCGTCCGGATCCGGGAACCCGGCGCCCAACGCGACCAGCCGACCGCGGCATCCGTCATGGGCCTCATCTGCCGATCGCCGAGGACGGCCGGCTCCGAGCTCGAGCTGAGGATCACCGCGGACGCCATTGAGTACTGTGGGTGGCACGGCGTTCGGGGCCCTCGCACCCGGCTGACTGCATGGCAGATAACCTCCACGTCGCACCGGATCTGGTGCCGTATGCGACACAGCAGAGCCCGTATCAAATTTCGCCCAGCGAGGTTGGCCAGCTTGCCGAGTACGTCCGGAAAGCGTACATTTCGATTGCGGCCTTGCACAAGTTTGTCAGTGGAGAGCCTACGACAATTGCCCAGTTTGTCAGTGACGGCGGTACTAGCACTCACTCGCTTGCCCCCTCTCGAGCGAGGACAGTATCCCTCACATCGGATGCCTCGGAAATTTCTGAGCTGATGGCTTTGGGAGACTTCGAGAGTGTCCACTTTGCTTCTCAAGCTGCCGCCCTGAGGGCCCTAAACGAGGAGCTGCACAGACACCAATCCAGTGACGGCTCTGGAGATGTTGGGCCGGAAATTCTGTTCGGCATCATGTTGATGCTGTCGTCTCAGGTTACTCCCCAGCTACTACTTCATCGCCGCAGACGTGCTGACTGTTCATCAAGATTCAGTACTCGGCATACGCTCCTTGGCAGGCTCACGTTCACGGTGCTTGGAGTCTCATCGCCGCTCAAGGTGGCGTCGAAGTCCTGGCCAAGAAGGGCAAGGACCTCTGCCGAGTATTGCAACAGATGGCAGTCGTTGACATCTTCGGCATGTCCACCCATCGTCTAACAGCGTTGTCCGCAAAGGCGATCATCTCTCGGTATGCATCGTACGCGGTCATCTTTGACAAGGCGACTGTCGATATTCTCAACCCATGGACGCTCATGCCGAGTGGGCTAGCCAAGGCTCTGAATCAGGTCAACATGCTGCGAGCCCAGAGCGCTCTGGTCCCCTCGGTGAGATCCCGCGTCGAAGGGCTTTATGCAGTGCTAGACTACCTCGAAAGGGCTTCACCCGACAGCTGGGCGGACGAGGTCGCCATGAATGCCACAGTCTGGCTGGCCCCTGGCCAGTTGAGCGAAGAAGAAGAGACAAAGGCCGCCTGGAGAGCTCTAATGGCTGCATTCCTACACGCAGCCGTCCTGTACGCCATCAACAGTCTTGCGGGGATAGGTGGCACGTCGGCGAGAGTGGCAGCGGCCGCTGAAGAGTCGGTATCGTCCATTATTGGCCGAGAGATGACGGCATACTACGCGCTCATGTCTTCTATCCGTTTTCTCTTCGACCAAAGAGCCCAACGAAGAGAACGAAGGAACAAATCACCCGACTCTGCGGCAACCAGCGCCGGTCTGCTGCACAAGTTCGTCATCTGGCCGATGGTGGTTGGCGGCATCCAAGCTGCTCTCGTCCATCCCGATGAAGGCGCGACGGGATATCTCTGCTCGGGAATGCAGTCCGTCGGTGAAGAACTGGGCACGGTGAGCATGATCGATGGCGCTCGGCTCGTTGAGAAGCTCTGGCGGTCGCTTGAAAACGGTCACGAGCCAACGTCTTGGGACGATCTTTTCGACGGGGCACCCTTGTTTCTCATGTGAGCCAGCACTTGTTCGAGAAACCAAGGTTAACCCAACATCGATCCAGACACCTCTCGGGAGCTTGGGACTGCTGACCCTGCAAGGGTCGCAGAGAGTCTCACCCTTGAGGGAAACACTGGATCAAACTGCCAAGCGTCGCTGGTGCGTCCGGGACGATCGTCCGAATGTCCTACACTTGTCGCGTGGTTGATTGAGCCCGTGGCCGATCACTGCCGTTACGGCTCCAAACGTCTGAGACACGGAACGGCATCAGCGTTTGCAATCTCCAGAGAAATTCCTGCACTGCCACAATGCCCATGCGCCCATGCTGATTCACAGTCAGTAGTCACCACGCAAGGAGAAAGCCAAGACAATTGATGCAGGTTGAAGTAAGGTAGTCATATAATCCGGTGGATATGTACAGGAGAAAAAGTGCGTGCACAACGCTGGCATGCTGGTGGGTATCCCGAGCAGCAGTAAGAATTACAAGTCGGTGTAATGTATCCAGACAAGCAAAGTCCAGTGTCGGTGTGCTGCGTGGCACGACATCTGGTGATTTTGGGGGTGACTGATGCAGATGCACAGGTGCGGCATCGACCGATGAAAAGGTCCCCAACCAAAAAAATAAGAACAAGAACAGGCCCCCCCAATGCAGTTGCAAATGCGCCGCTAGAGAGACGTGACCGAGGAAAAGTCGTAAAGAGCAATGTGCCAATTGCTTGTCAGCAATGCGTCGTCGCACCTCGAAGACTTGCCCCGAGGGTTGTCATGTCGCCGTCATGAAGTCGCTGTCCTGACCCGAGTATCGTCCACCTTTTGTCCGATTTTCTGTTCGCCTCATAGCTCCCTGGCTAAGCGCTCCTATCGCCGGACCTCCTCGACACTGACGTGGCTCATCCGCCAATCCTGTGCTGGGCTCTGCTTGTTTGATGATCCGAAGCCGGGCATGGAAGCGAAGCGGCTCAGGCGCTTCTTGCTGGGCTCGGTCTGTGTCGGCGCTTCCGTGGGGGAGATGGGCTCTGCGTGGTGGAGGGCGTTGACGCGGGGTGAGGACGACTTGGACGACTCCTTGCTGCGTGTGCTACCGGTTGAGGAGGAGCCCGTCGAGTTGGGGGTCTGGTAGACGTACTCGCCGTCGACGTAGACGGCGTTGGACTGGAAGGTGGATCGGCGATGGCGGCGGCGGGTGTAGCGCTGCTCGAGGCGGAAGAGCTCGATCTTTTGCTGGATGCGTTCGATGATGCCGGGAGCCATTTTGAACTTGTGGTCTGTCGCAATTGCAACGGTTGTGTGGTTGTTGGGTAGGGAGAGTGCCTCTTGAAGGTTCGTGCGGTGGATAGATAGAGTGCAGTTGACGGCGGGAGCAGCAAACTCAATTGACGTGAGCAGCGGGCAAATACAGACGATAGGAGGTGCAAAGAGCGAATAGACAATGTCTGTGGTCGGCGGCAGATGCAAGATGTAATGTAGAAGAGAGCGATTGATCAGACGAAAAGCTTATCGCGGCAGCAGGAATGGGTCGAATGACTGTCGCAAGGTTGTGACACAGATGTCTCTGACGGATCCGAAGTACGTGGGCAAGGTAGCTCCCCCCTTTTTTTCCCGTCGTTTGCGTTGGGATCTCGTGTCCGGAATTGATTGGGGTACGTGCTCGGTGCTCAGCGCCGGCGACGGGAGGCGTTCGTGATTGCGGTGGGAGAAACGGGCGAGATGAGATGGCTCGGTGTCTGTGTTGCGAGGCAGTGCAGGCGGGAGGGAATGAGAGGAAGTCAAAACGCCGGGCTTCGAGACCTCGATGGATTAAGAGAGCGAACGGATGGCGGCGAGTGAGGTATTTGCGAGTGGTTGGGACTAGACTCGAGTCGATTGGGCTGGAGGACGGCGGCTTGGCCTGGGGGGTAAAGAATGACAAGGGAAGGCGGGTGGAAGAATGGGAGAAAGGAGGAGGGGGAGCAAGACAAAAGATTCGACCGGCGACTTGGTTGCAGTTTGGTTGGCGACTCGCTGACAGGAATGGAAGGAAGCCTCGACTGTTGGTGCAGGCAGGTGCAGCAGGTGAGAGAGAAACGCGCAGGTGCAGGAACTTCCATGGGTGGGTGCATGGCATGGCAATGGCACCTTGGTGCTTTCCACTTGGGCTTCTGGTGGCCAGCCATTGGCCCTCATTGGCCCGTCCGCCCAGTCGGCCATCGACAGGGGCCGCTGTGGGGCTGCGAGGCTTGGAGACGCAGGCCCAGGATGGAAGGGACGGTCCCCCGATGGACTGGTTCATGCCTCGTCCCTTCCCTGCCAGTCCCTGCCCATCCTTTCCTCTTCTGGCCGTGGCGTCCAGCCTGGCTCCACCCAATATCCACCCGTATCCACTAGACCCCGCCTCCCACGCCATATCCGCCAACGACATTGGCCGGCTTCCTTGTTTGGCCATGTGCTCTCTTGCCCCTTCCCCCCGGCCACTGCTGCTGCTTCCTGCTCTCTGCTCCGGCTGCTGTTCCTCTTTGGGTGGCTCCCGGCGCTCCAAAGTGCAGCTCTCAAGTCCCAAGTCCCCCCCAACAATGGAGGCCAACAAGGACCCAAAGGCGTTGCGTGCTCTCTCAGCTCTTTGTCGTTTCTTTTCCGCCGTTCGTCACGAGCGTTTCGCCCCCTCTTTGTTTTTCTTCAACCGTCGAGCCAACAGCCTCGACGGTTAAAACGTCCCTTTGAGCGTTTCTGCAGTGGCTCGTCCGTCGTCGCGGCCCGTCGGCGGCACCTACACCGGAGAACTCCAGAGCCCAGTCCGCACTCGAGACACGAACGCTCCACGTCGATCAGGCCTAGAGTGCTCCACGCCTCTCTTAGCGCTGCATCAGACTGCACACCACCACTGCTGTGCTGTGGCCCATCCGCTCTCGTTCATTCCCGGCAGGCTGAGAGAGAATGGCAGGACACAATGCAGATGCCAGAAATGCATTCCCATGTCGCCGTCGCCGTCGCCCGGCCTTCCGTCACCCGGACCTCGTGTCGTGTCTCCGCCGCCACCAAAACCTCCTGAACTTTCGCGCTCGGCGTTACATCGTCCCAGGGCCATCGGTGGAACTGCGATGCAGGGGTTTTCCGGTCCTCCCTCCCCGCCCTCCCGAGTCAACCACGCCGGGGAAAACTTGGTTTTAAGCGATATTAACTGTTTGCAGTCGGGTCAACCATCGTGTTCGCCTTTGCTTATCATGTCTGCTGACCCAGCTATCACTCTTATCTTCGGAGCTCGAACCCCACACCGGTGCCGCCGATGCTGACGACTTGGCATCAAAATTGGGTTCACGATTATCTCAGAGTTTGTATTGATCCAACTTAGGTAATCTCTTGAAATGTTCGCATTAGATGGTGAGAAAATGCTCGTGATTGCATACAGTGACTAGTCGTGCAACCTGTTTGAGAGGCATCGATGAGGGAGGGAGCAGCATAGCCCGTCAACGTCCCCTCGGCTGAAAGATTTGGATACCGGCATCATTGTAACACCATCGCAATAACATTGACCTCGCTAGGTATTCTGTGAAGGCCTGGTCTAAAGAATTCATTACACATTCCATTGGCTGTCCATTTCTGCTGCCTCTCTTGTGCTAATGTGAGGACCAACAAGAACGAGCTTTCGGCCACGATCCGCATGCTTATCCTTCAGTCTTTTGGAGCATTCCATGACTCTTCACTTCCAATCTCCTCCGCAAGCTCTTTGCAATTGTCCCTGAGCCATCTCAATATCTCGTGTCGTCCTGTGCGTTTCGCCCAATATATTGTTGAGTGTTCACCCACCAGACGACGTTGCAAAATTGACGCATCCACGTCTCGGCGAATTGCTAGAGCCTTCACCGCCTCGAACCTTTCATTGCACATAGCCTGAAAAAGAGGAGTTGCACCATCATCGTTCTTCAAGTCCGGTTGAACTGATGATATCTTCAAGACAGCATCTATCGTATCACGGTCACCATGCTGTACTAGGATGTGTAGTGGGGTGTCTCCGAATTCGCTTTTCATGCTGACTAGATCTTCGGGACATTTTTTAAGATGTAAGCGAAAATGATGAAGCTGGCCGTGTTCAGCAGTCAAGTGCAGGACATTACGTCGAATTTCAGGTATGGACATGAAGTCCACGTTGGGATGTTGGATCAGTGCAAAGACTGCTTCGTTCGCTCCAGCCAGTAAAGCATGATGTAATGGAGTGTATCCATATCCATCGGTGATATTGAAGTATCCTGGATCGTGGGCATGCGTCGAAAGGATAGCTTCTACTATCTTCGAATGGCCGTTTTTCGCGGCAAGATGCAATGGAAGGTCGCCATCTGGGCATTGTATGTCTTCCAACATACTGTAGTGTTGTTTTTGTCGTCTCAGCTCCTCATAGACGGCCGTGTCGCCTGCAGCTGCCGCGTAGTGAAAAATGGTGAGCCCGAGTTCTGATAAATCGTCGCTTGTGTCGATGCCGAGTCTCAAGAGCTCCAATGCAACTGCTGGTTTGCCACTGGCCATTGCCACGTGTAGCAAGGAATGTTTGTTCTCGTCCACGACGTTGAAGCCGGCTTCGTCCGTGAAAAAGTCCAGATGCGATAGATCCCAGCTGCCCAAGTGAACTGCGGTCCGGGAATATTCAGGCATCTTGTCCAAGACATGTCTCCAGTGGCGTGTTACTTGGATGATCCAGTCCTGGAGAATGTACCGCGTTTTGTCCAGCTTCGCGGCACTGCTGATCTCAGGGCCCGATAGCAAGATGGAAGCAACTGTTTGTTCAAGAAGCCGGGTCCAGCAATCAACTGTTGCATCTTTGTCTCGTTGCTCATCATCGTCCAACAATCTCCACAAGAGACTTGAAAGCCGTCGCATGTATTGATTCGTGAGCGAGCACAAGATTTTCAACTCATCACCCCGCAGAAGATAAGAACGGCTGGTCAACAAGACACAAAGCTGGTTGCGAACTTTGAGCGAGATTGGAAGTTTCTCGGCTGTTTCCGGTCCAAGCGGCTTCTTCGGGATGTTGAAAAACGCATGCGTGTCAACAAGCGCTTTTTGAATCAAGATTGCTTCGGCTGATTCGTCTTCTTCGGTAGAAAGACGACTCATGAGGATGGTGGTTAACGCATTTTCTACTGCCTCGAAATTTTCCAAAAGTCGATATCTGTACGTCCAGGATTCCTGGTGTAAGGTACCCGCTGCGAACGAATTGAGATTTTGCTCCAACTCTGAGAGATTGTTCATCAACTGCATAAATGAAACGACGTCTGTTCTAGCAGCCTAATTAGTTCCTGTCCAAGCATGGTCATTTCGGAAGATTCTCACATCTCTGGCCAGTCCCATGAATCATCGGGACTTGCCTGATCAATCTTTCGACGCTCGACTCTTGTGTTTTCTGCAACGAATCCGAGATCCAAAGCATGGCGTCTTCGTCTGTCGGCCCGCCGCTTGAATTCAGGTGGAGAACAGTCCAGGCCCTTCTCTTCGCAGCGATCACACTTTTGGGGCCACAGGCGGGGTTGCGGGTTGCACTGGCACCGGATTTCTCAATCGAGGTTCCATGGACAGTTTAAGACGGAGGGCACCAAATACCTTGACTTTGTGCTGTCGGCATAGTTGACACTTTTCGCTGTCCAGCTTTCTCTGGGCGTTTTTCCTCTTGGTCGCCGTTGTGTGCTCTCTGCTCTCAGTTGGCAAAAGTGTCTGATCCTCAACGAAGAGGACTACTTAGGTGGTGCGTTGATACCAAAGAACCCGCAAAGGCGATTTTGGCCTCCGAATTATAGTCGGAAGGTTAATTCAGTGACATCTTGAACGCGGAAGAAAGGCAAGAGGATTGGGTGGAACAGATTTCTATGACAAGACACCGTCCAAACTGTCAGGGTTATGATGCCAGTCTTTATCTTCGTCTCTAATAATATCTTGATTGAAAAGACATCGTCCAACTATCAAATTCAAGATGCCAGTCTCTATCTTTGCCTTTCTGTGTATTCTGGATTGTATGATAATAGTAAGAATGATTATGTAAGATGTTCCCGAGCGCGGGAACATCTTAGTCACCACTCATCCGGCTCGTCTTCTGCAGACGTCTATCTAGGTAGTTTCCCACCCCTGTCTCCTCGTTGGTAGGCTGTACAAACTGTGTCAGAAGTATATCATCACTTGAACTCCTTGATTAAGTACTTGGGCTGACCATACGCGCAGCCAAGAAGTTAGATACTTAGCACTAATGCAAGAGACATGTCCCCTTCGACCTATCCCTATGACTACTAGATATGCACACCGTACTTGTCAGATGAGCCTCCAGTACGGCTGCACCAACGGCATGGAGCACCACACCTTGTACTGCAGCCATGCGATCTCAGATGAATGCCTCTCCTACCATGGACATGCTGCCCTCGTTCTGAATGTTCAAATACCCTCGTCTTTCACCTCTCCCCTGCGTCCCAAAAGTAAGCACGCCTCAATAACCCCTCCGCCTCCCCTGCGCCGCGTACAAAATGTGCACTCGCCCGCGGCAATCTTCTTGCTTTCTGAAGCGCCTTTTTGTTCTTTCCTTTCCTTCCCCCTCGACACAAAGCTTCCCCGACCGGACTGTTTGCGCTTCGTCATAATTCAGAAGATTCAGAGAACATTATCCCAACATCAATCGCGTACCACAGATCTCGGCAGGACGTGTATGATCCGCCATGGTCCTACCAACCATCACTACTCTCTATGCCGTTCCCACGCCCTCACCATCGACACCAGGCTCGCCAAATCCTGCACTTGGCGTCAGTGAGATCCTGACATTGTTGTTCGGCATCGTTGCTTCCTTCACGGCAGTGATTGCCGTCACCCCCATCGTCAACAAGTGGAGGCGGGCCAGGCCGCAGCGGCTGGCTGAAGCTCGGCGTGAGGATGCCGAAAGTGGAGTCGAGCTGGAGCCGGTCCAGGAACCATCGGACGAAGCCTCCGCTCGCCCCGCATCGGGTCCCGCACCGGGTCCCGCACCGGGCGGTCGGTCTTCGCTCGGACAGCCCACTGTTTCCGCCGATGAGCGCGGGCTTGAGACCGTTACTGGTGAGCTTTTTTCGTGTTGCCGCAGCGTACGGGGACGCCCAATTAGTACAAATGATACTGACTATTACGAAGCAGTGCGAACATGCCGATAGGCCGATTCGATCACCGTCCTTAATTTCACGACACATACACCGACAGAGAACGACGTGCCCCCAAGTGCCCTGGTATCACCTTTCCTAAATCTACATCCCGTCTACTCCTTTCGCATGCAAGCTAACATTATACCGATGTCGACAGCATAAATAAAAAAGATCGTTACAAAATTCCCCCTCACTGCGAGTTGATAAGTGTAGATATTGTGGATGCCGAGGCATTTTCCTTCTAGTGTCAGCGGGTTCCTCGGATAGTGTGTAACAACGCTCGGAGAATAGAACAGAAGATTTCGCCAACACCATGGTGTATCAATGGCTAGTCTGCGTGATAAGTGCATTGGTGAATCGTCTCACGAGAAAAGTACCCCCTCTGATGTGTTGCGACTTCGATTCTGGCCTCCAACGGGGATCGAGTCTGTGTGCCAGCAGCCGAAGTCAAGTTTTCTTTTCCCCCGCACTCATCCAGGAACAGCCGACGGCCGAACCCTGCGTCGTTAATACCCCAATCCCAGGTACATCTCCTCCACTTAAACTCACATTTTGGCGGCTGAAAATAGGCTTGATGGGCAAGGATACCGGACTTTGACTCCTGCGTGTAGAAGCAGCATCAGATGACCTGAAGGCCAAGCACGTTAGCCCCAGTACAGCCAGATGCGCGCGGTAGAAATTCATTACAGCGCCTGATTAGGCTAGTGAAAACTCGACAGACGCTCATCAACCCCAATTTGGCTTCGCATCCCCAGGATTGACTCTCTCGCGGCGCTCGCTTAAACCAACCAACGTGGACCTTACCCAGGGAGATTTTTGGTTGCAGAAAGATAACGACTTCATTCAGTGCAACCTTGTCCACTGCACGCAACCCGTTCTTTTCTATGCTAAACTTTAAATTGTATCCTAACGGAGGAATGCAATGCCGTCGGCCAGATAATTGCGTGTGAATTGGCATTTTAGTACACTTTACGGAGTCTGGGCATTCTGGGCATGTAGCAAACGCTGCAACGCAGGGCAATTTCGCTACGGAGCTCCGATCACCGCCACGCACCTCTTGTTATTGTAGTCGAGGATATTTAAACTTCATTCGCCTGCCCTTGTTACGTGAAGAGACACCTTGGGCTTTCTATTCCACTCTTCAGTAGAGAAGCTGATCGATAAGCCGCCAACTTTCTAAACCACAATTACTCGTCTAAAATCTGACTTCAAAATGAAGGTCAACGCCGCTGCCCTCGCCCTCTTGGCTCTGCCAGCCGCTATCTACGCCGCTTCCATTCCTGTGGAGAGCAGACAGGAGACTCTGACGCCATGCTGCTACGAGTTCATCCAAGGGGTAAGATTGTTCTTCCTTGAGTCAGAGACTCCATCTTCGAGCGAGCTCGTCTGGCGCAAATTTACTGAGTTCAACAGCCCAACCGCATCACGTACAAGAGCACCAAGATGGAACATTACTACCTCCTCGAGCAAGAGAGCAGCTGGTGCCAGGCCAACATCCTTCGGTGAGTTCTGTCGTGCATCGGCTCGTCACTTGCAGTTCCCGGTGTGGAAACTCTAATCGAAGACACAGAGACGGCCAAGACCCCAACAACTGTGCAAAGGCTTTCACGAAGATGGTTGGTGGCTACTGCGACTTGAGCCTGCCTCTGCATCCCATCAACTGTTAGAGGGGTGTGCCAGCAGCTCGATCAGCGTGATGGGGTTTTGGATACCAGCAAGAAAGCACACATTGCAGTGGGAGATTGCCAATGTACTTAGGGCACCTAGGTAGTATGGGAACTCGTCTTTGGAGGTACATTTTGTTACATGAATCTGGGTGCAATACCAACAATACACAACTTACCTAGGTTAGTAGCTTTGAAGGAGGCCATGCGGAAGCAGTCGTCAGATCCTCCAATCAAATACCTCCTTGCATGTCTGCTGCACAAAAGTCACGCCGCCTTTGTGCAGGAACAGCAGTCAATCTCTCCTGCATGCTACTGGTGCTGGGCGACAGGGCTCACGAGGACCAGCGTCAGCAGCAAAAGTGCCTTATTGAGCTGTTGGTGTGCCTTTTTGATATTAGTAATACCAAAGGTCGCCCGCATTCCTTCCCTCCCCTCGGATTCTGAAATCCGTCCAACCGCAAACGGTCAAACACCAGGGCACCTCATCGTCACAGCAATCTCTATCCCGCTTCCATCTGCCATGGACAGCCGCAAGAGAATTCCTGGCCGTCCGGCTCCCTACGGTCAAGCGTGCTTGAGCTGCTTCAAGTCCAAATGCAAATGCATCGTGCGAGTCGATGGAGAAGGTTGCGATAGGTCAGTCTTGTTGAGCGAGATGATGGTCGAAAACTCACACAGATGATGAACTATTCTTCGCGCAGGTGTCATCGTCTCAAGAAACCCTGCCATCCGGGCGACTCACTCCGTCGGCAAGCAACCAGCAAAAATCAGAAGGCGAATGCCCGCATCGCTGAGCTCGAGAGCAAACTCGAGGGTCTCGTTTCACTGCTGCATGAGCGGAAGGTCATCGGCGACGATGCGTCGCCGCAATCTTCGCAGGAGAGTCCTGCTGGGGAACCAGAAATTGAAGGGGCCGTTGGAACTGACGATGGCTTCCTGGAGGACGCATCATTTGCGGATGGCGGCGATGACAACAATGCAAACGACGGCAGCGCGCATACTTCCCGGACGGCCTGTTCAACCGGACCTCGGGTCACACCGACCGATGGGACCGACCCGTTGGAGCTGTCCTCCGGGTCGGAAACGGCTTACCTCGACAGATTCCGGTCACAAATGCTTCCCAACTTCCCCTTCATCCGTTTTCCCGATGAAATGACGGCCGTGCAGCTCGCCCAGGACCGGCCGTTCCTCTTCCGTGCTATCCTCTGCGTTGCATCACCTTCAACACGCGAGAAGCGAGCTCGCGCGCAAGAGCTCAAGCGGGTACTCGGCGCAGAGATGTTTCCTGAAGAGCAGCACCACCAAAGCCGGGTTGAAGTCGTGAAACGGAAGATCGATCTACTTCTGGGGCTTCTGGTCTACATATCGTGGGGGTGGGACCATGTGCTCAGCGGCAGCAGCTCGTCGCGCTTCATGATGCTGGCCATGTCGCTGGTCGGGGATATGCGCCTAGACAGGCCGGCGTTACACAGCCTCCATAGGCCTGATCTGTTTGGGCCAGGCGTTGATGACCGGTGTGACGGAAGAAGGGACGACATGACGACGGAGTCGTTTCTGGAATTTCAACGCGCTGTCTTGGGATGCTTCGTACTCAGCTCGATGGCCTCTTCTTACTTTGGCGAAGTTGAACCTCTGAGATGGACTTCGCAGATGGAGGAAGGCTTTGCTGCCATCAGCATAAACAGAGAGTGTCCTTCTGATTCAGTTTTAGCTGCGCAAGTTCGTCTGCAAATGCTTGCCATCAAGGCTGCTCAGCTCAGCGACCAGCAACAACAGATAGAACACCAGGCTCACGTGCCAGGGTTCTCATCACCGGCTGTCCTGCACACCCAAGCGTTACTGATGCAGTTACAGGAGCTTCGGGCATCATTTTCATCCATGCTACAATCAAACAACGGTGAGTTTCTTGAAGCAGACCCCGAGACCCTCTCTTACTTTGCTAACAATAAAAACTATGGTCACAGTCCTGATGGCACACACATACTACAACGAGCTCCGCATCCTCGAAGCAGCCAGTCCTGGAGTCTCCTCAGCCCTTGGAACTCCTCACACCGGCCCCTGCGACGTCTTGCCGAGCGACCACATTTCCTGCTTGTGGAAAGCCGAGCTCGCCGTCAACTCCGATGCCACGGCCTTACTAGCGCTCTCACCGTCCGAATACCTCGGTGCTTCTTTCATACAATGGACTCAGTGTATGCATCTCGCACACTGCGTCGGCATTTTACACAGTGTTGCCGGGTCGTTTGTGGATCCGGGTGCGGACCCGGCCGCGACGCGAGCTCTCGCTGAGTTGCCATTCGTTCTGGACCGTTTGGCGGAGAAGTTGGAGTTGGCGGCTAAAGAAGCAGGGGAAGCGGAGTCTGACGACCTTTTTACGATGCTGTCGTGCGGGATGCGGAATTTTCGGTCCACCGTATCAAGTCGAGAAGATGATGGAGAGAAGTCCGGCGGCGGAGTTGTGTCAGCTGCAAAGAGGACAGTCACCAGTATCCCTGATTTCTGGATGGCACGTATGTTCAATGGGGAAGCTTAAATGGCTTTGTGCCTTAGAAGAAATCTAAGCAGACGTCTTGACGAGACTTGTAAAATCGAGGCACATTTTTCCGATTGATTCCCTGCCTTTATTCCACACGACCGCGTAACAAACTCCTTGGATCATTGGTCAATAGGAGGTGGCGAGAACGAAGGACACATGACCGATCACCTGGTAATCGTGCCTGCCATTTCATTTATTCGAAGAGTTAAGTTCAATATAAGTATTGGGTCAATTCCTTCAGAGAATCGTGAAGCCGATCATTCTCGGCGCCAAGTCACCGTCTGACACGGGCCGGATTGTGGACCGGATTTCGGATTCCGGTCACGATTGAGACTCGGCGAGACTTCACTCCCGCACCTGTCCGGTGCCTTTCTCAACAATCCAACGGCACAAACCCATGCCGAAATGACAGATTTGCGCTGATAAATCAAACAACAAAACCCTTCGAGACACGTCGAAGCGTTCCGGACGCGTGCAATCGCTCCTCCGCACATCCCGTCTCTTACCTCGAGCCTACACGACTTAAAAGAGGAATTTGCGTCCAACTTCAATCCTCCTGTCTTTCAATCCAACCAGCAGAAACCTCCTTCGCCAAATACAGAAACTACCTTCTTCAATACTCGAAAACATGACAGCCAATCCCCCAAGCTCGAAAGCCGAGGCTCCGGCCGTTCAGCCAGCAGCCGACTCACCCAGAATGGACGCCGCCAGCGTAGAGAAGGGCGCGGCCACATGCGACGACACCAAAGACGAGCCCAACTACCCGACGGGAATCAAACGCACTCTCATCATAATCCCCGTTACCCTGGCCTACTTCCTCGTCTTCCTCGACCTGTGCGTCATGTCCACCGCGACCCCGGCCATCACGTCGCAATTCAACTCCCTCATCGACGTGGGCTGGTACGGCGGCGCGTACCAACTGGGCAGCTCGGCGTTCCAGCCGCTTAGCGGCAAGATCTATCAGCACTTCTCGGCGAAGGTGAGCAATCCTGGCGTTTTCCTCAATGCTTGCGGGATCGGTCTGCTGACGATAAACGTGCATGCAGTGGTCCTTCCTCGTCTTCTTCGCCATCTTCGAAATCGGCTCCCTTTTGTGCGGGGTGGCTACATCGTCGTCCATGTTCATCATCGGGAGGACCATCGCGGGTGTCGGCTCCTCTGGGATCGCGAACGGCGCCCTGACCATCATATCCAACATCATGCCGCCGCGGGCGCAGGCCAAGTTCCTGGGCATCAACGTCGGCCTCGGGCAGCTGGGCATCGCAATGGGCCCGATCATCGGGGGCGTGTTCACCGAGTACGCGACGTGGCGATGGTGTACGTCTCGGTTTCTCATGCCCAAAGAGGACGACAAGGCCAAGGCTGACGCATGACAGGCTTCTACATCAACCTCCCCGTCGGTGTGCCGGTGGCCCTGCTGCTCTTCTTCTTCCACATCCCCCAGACCGACAAGCTTCCTGCGCGCCAAGTGCTCGGCACGGCCATCAAGTCCCTGGACCTCCCGGGGTTCATGCTCATCGGCCCCGCGGCCGTCATGTTCCTCCTGGGACTGCAGTACGGCGGCAACCAGTACGCGTGGGACAGCTCCGTCGTCATCGGGCTCCTCGTCGGCGCCGGCGTCACCCTCGTCCTGTTCCTGTTCTGGGAGCGCCGCCAGGGAGACGCGGCCATGGTGCCGTTCGCGATGCTGACGCACCGCGTCATCTGGTCGGCGGCGGGGACCATGTTCTTCCTCCTGGCCAGCGTCCTCGTCGCGGATTACTACCTCGCCATCTACTTCCAGGCCGTGAAGGACGACTCCCCGTTGATGAGCGGCGTCCACATGCTGCCGACCACTCTGGGCTTGGTCTTGTTCACCATAACCTCCGGCGTGATGAGTATGAGTCTTGCATCTTCTGCCAGGGAACTTGGGCTGACCGCGCTTGCACAGCTGAAATGCTTGGCTACTACCTGCCGTGGGTCGTCGGCGGAAGCTCCCTAACAGCCATCGGCTATGGCCTCATGTCCACGTTCAGCCCCACGACCGCAGTGGCGAGCTGGGTCGGCTTCCAGGTCATCTACGGAGTAGGAAGCGGTGCCATGTCTTCCGCTGTAAGTCCATCCTCTCCAAGACAACCCGAGCATCCCTTGCTTAACCTCTTTGCTCCAGGCCTACATCGCCGTCCAGAACCTCGTCCCGACGCCTCAAATCCCCATCGCCATGGCCATCATCATCTTCATGCAAAACCTGGGCGGCGCCATCTTCCTCATCGCCGCCAACGCCATCTTCAGCAACACCCTGCGCAGAGAGCTGCAGAAGCGCGTGGCCGAGATCGGCATCGCCCCGGACGTCATCATCAACGCCGGGGCCAAGTCCGTCCGCGCGGTCGTGCCCGGCGACGTGCTCCGGCCCGTGCTGGATGCCTTTAGCGAGGGCGTCGCTACCGTCATGTACCTCGGCATCGGCATCAGCATTGCGACGTTTGCCTTTTCGTGGGGACTTGGGTGGAAGGATATCCGGGTCGAGAAGAAGCTCAAGGCGATCCAGGCCTCGGAGACGGAAGATGGTGAAGGCGCGCCGGCGAAGAAGTAGGCAGTGTCATGTCGTGCACTGGATATTTCTTGCGACGGGGATGGATACGCCATCTCACTGGAAGAACCATAACATACAGATTATGATGGGAAATGCTACCCGGTTACAAGATAGACTAGACTGACTGACCACGGTGAGGTTTCAGGGGAGGTTTTCGCGCTTTATTCATTCTAATCCTTGGGTCGGATTCTCTTGTTATACCTTGTCCCTCGTTTCTTGTTTCTTTTCTGGGTACAATCCGACCATCATCATGGTGTCTTTGCACCGGTTTTGTGGCCGGACACTTTCTCTAATCGTTTCAGGGGTCACGTTGTTTGACAGATGTCCCAGACCAGCACATCTCGAGTTGTGTGTCGGAATCGTTATAGAGCCAACCTAGACTAAACATTGTTCCTCAACATCTGTATGGTCCGGTGATTGGTGATGAAAGTAGCGATGAATTAACAACCAAGGGATTGATCTAAGAAACGTCAAGTCGGCATCACCCGCCAACCATTGCTTACATCCCCCAAACGTGCGGGACTCCCATATTTCAACAAAAGGGTCGTCGACCGGCGGTCGCGGCCACGCCGGCAACCCCTGCCCCGTGCCGAGACCGAGACCGAGAGCGAAACCCCGGCCGCCTTGAGCGGGTCTCCCGCTAATTAACTGGCGTCCTGTCCGGGCAAAGCTTAAACACAAAACACAGCCCGCGTCCCGCAGCTCCCACGATAGAAGCGAATACGTGTATTCGTGGACGATGTGATAGTCGGCAACCTAAGATGACTCGCTCAAACGGCAGCACGATGGATGTCGCCGAGATGTTGAGCAACACGGGCCATTCGGGCTCACCCGCCCAGCACCAATAAGGCCAGCCCATATTGATCGTCCTGTTTCTCTCTCCTGCTCAATGTTTACGAAACCTCCCCTCAGATTCCTCGGACTCGCAAGAAACAAGGCAACCAGCTAATCCATCGGGCGTCGACGCCCATCCAACCATCGCCACATCATCATGGCGAAGCTCCCGAGCAGCCAGGTCCGCCGGGTCGACTCCGACAGCTCGTCCATCAGCTGGTGAGTACGCCTCGCGCGCCCCAGCCGCCATGCCTCACACCACTCCCCGATGACATTTCTCTCTCTCCGATGGCATGCATATGCAACCCCCTATCTGCGTACAGACTAACGAACCGAAACCCCCCCAGGGGCCTGGACTACCTCCAGGAAGACAAGATCACGCCCCTCACCTGGATCGAGTCCCCCGTGACCTCGGCCGACGAGGACACGGGCGAGGTGAAGCTCTTTGTGCGGCACAGCGCCAACACCATCGAGCTCTTCTCCGACCTCTTCTTCGTCGCCAACCTCGAGACCTTTACGCAGACGCACTCCATCACCAACCTCAGCAGCCTGGCCGCGTACATTGGCTTCTTCGGCATCATCTGGTTCACCTGGTTCCAGATCACGCTGCACGACGTGCGCTTCTCGGTCGACTCGGGCTACGAGCGCATGTGCAAGATCCTGCAGTTCCTGCTCTTCGTCGGCTTCGCCCTGGTCGGGTCGTCGTTCAGCCCCGGCACCAAGGAGCACAACAATGCGGTAGGTGTCTTTGCTGGTCTTTTGAGAGACTTTTTGGGGGCGCATGTTGACGGCCCGCGGTATTAGAGCTTCCAACTCCTCTGCAACATCCTCTTCGCGACGCGCCTGCTGCTCGTCGCCCAGTACTCCGTCGCGCTGCACTTTGTCCGGAAAAAGACCAAGGCGCTGACGTGGCCGCTCTCCCTCACCATCACGCTCTTCATTTTTTCGGGAGGCGCCTTCTACTCCATGACGCCGGCCTTCTCCCCGGAGTCCGGGAATGGGCTGGGCATCTACTATGTGTGGTACATCATCCTGGCCATCGAGGCCGCCATCACGCTGGGTATCTCGTCCATCTGGCGCAACCTCGGCTTTAAGCATACCCACCTGACGGAGCGGATGGGCCTCTTCACCCTCGTCATCATCGGCGAGGGGGCCATCGGCGCGACCAAGACGGTTGGCATCATCATGGGCGACACGGGGCTCCGACTCGACGCGTGTCTCGTCGTCGGCTGCATCGTCTTCATCCTCGTAGGTTGATCCTCGTTCTTTTGATCCAGTCGGCTAACACCTGCAGATGTTCTGCTGGATGCTCTACTTCGACAACCCCCCCGAGTGCAAATTCGGCACCGTCCGCCAGCAGATCTGGGCCGTCCTCCACTTCCCCTTCCACCTCGGCATGATCGGCGTCGTCGAGGGCTCCCGGCAGATCGCCCTCGCGTGGCAGGTCCTCAGCCAGTTCGGCAACTTCTTCAGCGACGTGCGCAAGGCCTGCGTCGCGCGGCACGAGGACGGCCGCGCCCTCGCCGACTCCACCGCCGCCGCCTTCGAGCGGCTCAGGATGCCCAGCAGCGTCGAGACGAGGGACATGATCCCCTTCGTCTACCAGGAGATCCACAGCCTCGGCAACGCGACGGGCGTGTGCTCCGCGGCCAACACCGCCGGCGGCGGCGGCGGCGACGGCATGTTCCTGCCGCGGCCCTTCCAGACGCTCACGCGCCGCGTGATTGGCGTGCTCTTTGAGTCGTACAACGGCGTCACGTCCTCGGACGAGTCGGACCCGGGCAACATCGCGCACCCGGCGTACACGACGGTGTACGTGTACTACTGGAGCTCGTTCCTCTTCGTCGTCGCGTTCCTGGGCGTCTTCATCATCATCACGCGGCACAAGGACCGCCCGCTCAACATCTTTGACAAGGCGGCCGTCACGGTCCGGGGGCTGGCGTCGCTGCTGGCCATCGGGCTGGCGGCGGGCGCCGCGTCGGATCAGTTCATCTTCCTGTGCCTGCAGAGCTCGGCGACGCTGCCCACGGTCGCGGCCATCTTTTTGGTCATTCTGGTGATTGATCGGTGCACGAAGCACCTCAGCGCCAAGACGCTGCGGAGGAACCTCACGGATCTGGGGGATTGGGAGAGCTTGCGGTCGGAGGTCAGGCTTGCGCCGCATAAATGATGCGGACGGTTTATTGTCGTGTTTCCCTTTGTTTTGTCGCTGACTCATCCCGGAGATACCAGATGTAAGTTTTGGTACGAACTGAACGTGGAAGAGCATGTTGCTAAGACGAAGCAGTCCAAATGAGACGTTTCACGGATGCCTAGACATTGCATTTGTACCACCACTGTACCATCATCCCTTTTAGCGTGTCTGCCTGCAGCGCAGTACGGACGAATTCCATCAATCTAATGCGGTAATGATCGTATGCAAACCGTGCTGCCTAATGGATCGTTGAAAAGACAATGCGGGCGACCCCGATGCGTCCGTGCCAAGGGCCGGGGGACGGCCGATCTCGGCACGGCGAGACCCCGCTCGGCCCGGGTAGCACGGGATCTTTTGTTCGCCATTGGTGGAGACCCCCGCAGAGAGACCCGATGCAGGCAAGACCCGCCGGCCGGGGCTCGGACGTGACTGGTGGCGGTTGCCTGCGGCCCGTGTCGGGGGAGCCTGGCTGCCACCTGAAGCGTGCAGGCCGTACAATGTTGAAGACTTGGTGCTTCCAACCAACACGATATCCGAATTGAGATCACTCGGGGCCTTGATTGGGTGAATGCTCATTGCACCGTGATCAGACCCTTGCAACGACTAACTCTGAAACCAACAGGGCATCTGCATCCACAGCATCGTTAACATCCTTCCTATCTCGTAATCCCTCTCTGCTCCGTCTGCCTGGTTTAAAGACAGTTGCCTAGAATCAATCAAAGTAATAAACTCGCAAGAACCAGAACACCTCTGATGAGTTTCCATATCATAACGACTTTACTTAAACTCAGTCACCATGTCTCGCACCCCGCCTCAACCGCCCCCGACCTTCAACCTCACCCCCTCCTCCATCCTCACCTCCATAAACCGCATCATCGAGACCTCCAGAAACACCCACCAATCCCTCGTCAACACTGTCACCCCCGCAGAAGCAACCTTCTCCAACGTCCTCCTCCCGCTGGCCCACGCCGAAAACGCCCTCCTCCACGACTCCAACCCCCTCCTCTTCTACGCCTCCGCCTCCCCCGACAAACCAACCCGCGATGCCTCGGACGAGACCCGCGGCCTCCTCCGCGCGTACCAGCTCGAGGCCGCCACGGACGAGCCCCTCTTCCGCCTCGTCGACGCCGTCCACCAAGCCACCACCACCCACCAAGAGGACCACGACCTAGACGCCGAATCCCTCAACTTCCTCGCCAAAAAACGTAAAGAATTCGTCCAAAACGGCCTCCTCATCCCCGCCGGCCCGCGCCGCGACCGCTTCAAACAGATCCGCCACCGCATCACCGCCCTCACCTCCCTCTTCGCGGCGAACCTCGCCCAGGACTCGTGCGCCGTCTACTTCACCCCCGCCGAGCTCGAGGGTTTTCCGGAAGACGACCTCGCGCGGCTCGAGCCCGGCGGCGCCCCCGGCACCGAAGACGAGGAGGGCAAGCTCAGGATCGATATCCCCATGGACCTCACGCCGCTGCTGCGCAACGTCCCCGACGCGGACGTCCGCCGCCGCGCCAGGCTGGCCTACGACAACCGGTGCGCGGCCAACGTCGCCGTCTTCCGCGAGGTCGTGCTCTTGAGGCACGAGGCGGCGCGGCTGCTGGGCTACGCGGACCACGCGGCGCTCAGCGTCGAGGACAAGATGGCGCAGACGCCGGAGCGCGTATCCTCGTTCCTCGCGTCCCTGCGGTCGAGACTGGCCGAGGCCGGGAGGAGGGAAGTCGCCACGCTAAAGGACCTCAAGAGACGGGACGTTGAACCCTTTGACGACGGCGGCGGCCGCCGGTACTTCTTCACCTGGGACGTGCCCTTCTACAACAACCTCGTCTCGCGGCGGGAGCACGCCGTCGACCACGCGCGCATCGCCGAGTACTTCCCGCTGCCGACGACCGTCGACGGGATGCTGCGCGTCTTTGAGGAGCTCTTTGGTCTCGTGTTCCGCGAGGTCGCCGCCGGCGCGGCGAGGGACGCGCTGTCGCCCACGGGGAGCGGCGGGGACCTCGTCTGGCACCCGGATGTGCAGCTCTTCGCCGCGTGGGACGCCGACTCCGAGGGCGGCGGGTTCCTGGGGTATCTGTATCTGGACCTCTACCACCGGGAGGGCAAGCAGGACAACCCGGCCAACTTCAGCCTCGTCCCGGTAACATCCCCCCCTCCCCTTTTATTCCTTTCGAGAGACATTCTTCTTCCAGAGCTGACCTCACCAGGGCTTCACCGACCAAGACGGCACCAGAATCTACCCCTCCACCGCCCTAACCTGCTCCTTCCCCCGTCCCACGGCCACGAGACCGACGCTCCTCCGCCACGCCCAGCTCGTGCCCCTCTTCCACGAGCTCGGCCACGGCATCCACGACCTCGTCTCCCGCACGCGCTTCGCGCGCTTCCACGGGCCCATGGGCACCGTCGTCGACTTCGGCGAGGCCCCGAGCCAGGTCCTCGAGAACTGGTGCTGGACGCCCGCGCCCCTGCGCGCCCTGTCCCGGCACTACACCCACCTCTCGGACGCCTACCTCGAGGCCTGGGCGGAGAAGAGTAAAGACGACGACGACGAGGGGAAAGCCCGGCAGCAGCCGCCGGAGACGATCCCGGTCGAGATGGTCGACGCGCTGCTGGCGGCGAAACACGTCGGCGACGCGCTGGCGACGCTGCACCAGGTCTTTATCGGCGTGTTCGACATGGCGGTGCACGGCGACGTCGACGACGGGGCGGACTTTACCAAGATGTGGAACCGGCTCAGGAGGGAGATCGTGCCGACGGACGATCCGTCTGCGCTCGGGGCGGGGGATGAGTGGGGGCACGGGTATACCGCCATCGGACATCTGATGAACGAGTACGATGCCGGGTTTTACAGTTATCTGTTGTGAGTTTGGCCTTTCCTTCTTCCGCCCCCCATATAACGGTTGACTGATGAGGTGATGCAGCTCCAAAGTCTACGCGCAAGACATCTTCGCCACCCTCTTCGCGGAGGACCCGATGAGCGCCGAGGCGGGCCGGAGGTACCGGTACGGCGTGCTCGAGAAGGGGGGCAGCCAGCCCGAGATGAAGACGATGACGGACTTTCTCGGGCGCGAGGCGAGGATGGAGCCTTTCTATGAGGACTTGGGTCTTTCTGTGTGATGGGAAGGCAGGCACTCATAGCAACGATGTGTTGTGAACAGGGCAATGATTTGTTTGGTTCGGGTGTTTTGACACCTGAGAACGAAGAAAACATAATTCCGCCATGATGGATTCTTCGTCCCCGACCTTGCATCTAGTTTGCCGCGCAGCACCGGGGGTTCGGCGCCGGCGTGGATCCCTTCGGCGCAAGGTACCATCCGTGGGTCGCCGAACCGGTGCCGCTCTCCCCGTCGTTGGTCAGCATCGCCCTGATGCAATTCTCGTCGGAATCACGAACACCAGGGATCGGTGCCATACAAGCCATCTGTCAAACGTGGAGAGCATCTTTACCTGCAGCCAAGGCATAATGAACATGGCGATAGAGCTCCCAATTGCACGCTGCCGAGCCGACGGAATGCCGATCCTGAGTGGTGCCATGCATCCTCTCCGGATCTCGCGACCAGTGACGCTCCCGGCATTTGTGAGCGATGCCGCTTATCTCGTTCCCCGCATGGCACGATCAATTGCGCGACGAGCTGGACCGATGGTTTGAGTGCTCGTCATTTTGAACCAGGTGACGCGATGGATTCCGGACAAATAGACTCGGGGTCAGGAGTTGTTTAAATCGGCGACAAGGAATGGTGCTTGTAGCGAGATGTGTCGCGAATTCATTGCCTCCCCAACGAGTACTGAAGAAAAACAAGAACCCGTCATGTCTACCACAGCCATAGCCACAGCGACCGAGACGGCGCCCGTCAAGTTGACCTTGGCCTACGACGACAAGATCCATGACCAGGCAAGAAGCACCATCACTCGATGGCTGAGAGCAGTGCATGTTGACAGGAAGCAGTACAAGTACACACAGTACCTACCGGTATACGACGAGAAGACGACATTTCCCCCTCTGCAGCCTTTCGAGTTCAACGACCGCGGGCTGGTCGCGAACAAGGAGAAACCCAACCTTCTGCCCAAGAACAATCCCGACGTCAAAGCAACCAAGTTGACACCGGTCATCGGAACGGAGATTCGGGGGCTTCAGCTCTCTCAACTCGACGACCGACAGAAAGACGAGCTTGCCCTCCTCATCGCCGAGCGTGGTGTCGTCGTCTTCCGTGACCAAGACTTCAAAGACGTTAGCATCGAGAAGCAGAAAGAGTTTGGGCGATACTTTGGTCCTCTTCACATCCACGTTGGTGCTGTTTTCTCTCTTGACGAGCACACGCTGACGAACCCGAATAGCCCGTGGGCGCGCACGTCAAGGACCATCTCGAGTTCCACAACATTTATCTGGGCCCCGACAATGAGTACCGCAACCGCAGCAAGAGCAACAAGCTCTCGACGATCGGATACCACTCGGACGTGTCGTACGAGCATCAGTCGCCGGGTGTCACACTCTTGACGCTGCTCTCGGTGCCGGAGACCGGGGGTGACACGGCCTGGGTGTCGCAGACAGCAGCGTATGCCCGCCTTTCGCGGCCGATTCAGGCGCTACTCGAGGGATTGAGGGCTGAGCACAGCGGCTTGCCTCAAGCGGAGAACGCCAGACGGGATGGCAAATTCGTAAGGAGAGAGCCGGTCAAGTCGGAGCATCCCATCGTCCGTACCCACCCGGTATGTCGCCTGACGGTAGAGGGCGTCGCATCAAGTGTTCGATTTGTTGACACAATCGCACAGGCAACCGGGCAGAAGGCGTTGTTCATCAACCCTGGGTTCACCAAGAGAATCATCGGCCTTCGCGACGAAGAATCGGACGCGTTGTTGAAGTTGCTGTTCAAGGTGCGTGACTGGACGCGTTCCTAGGCCCTGCCAGGAAGTAGTGTTAACGTAACAAACAGCACATTAACCAGGGCCAGGACTTCCAGGTCCGCGTCAAGTGGGAAGAGGGCACCGTCGCCCTTTGGGACAACCGAGTGACGGCGCACACGGCCATCTCGGACTACAACGTCCACAACCCGCAGGAAGGGCTGCGGCGCGGGTTCCGCATCACGACACTGGCCGACAAGCCGACGGGGGTCAATGGTCTGGAGTCCACGTGGTAGGACGCATGACAGCATTCGGCCCGTTGGCCACGGATCGCGTAATGACTGGGCTCGCAATTCGGATGAGTCTGAAGTCTGTGTCTCGAAGCTCGGGGAGGCCAGGGGCGGCATGGAAGCTCGGGGGTTGAAACATGGACATTGTCCAGGAACGCCCGGCAGTATTCTCAGCGTCCAGCGTCAGCGTCGGAGGGGGTGTCGCTGCAGCAGTGTTCGACCGGTGCGTTCCCTTCGTGGGGACGAGGTTCCTTGCAGATAGCTTACGCACAATGGGGAAATATTCCGCAGTGCGACCGAAAAAAGTGGAAAGCCGTGATTATCAAGAAACGCGTGTGAGCCAGTGACTCGGCTGATCGAGATGAAGAGTAGCAACGGAGTGGCGGACGTTGGGGCTGGGGCACGTGGCCGTCCCAGAAGATGGTCTTCCAGGGGAAATGTGCATCGCCAGGGACAGCAGCGCCATTCCGGGCTGTGGAGAGAGCAGAATGCCCTGGGTTCCGACTTTCGATTTCTCATCCAAGGTCCAGTATTGCGTCTCGTGCAGTGGAAAAAATGGCGATTCTAGAAGGGACGCGTGACAAGAGTGGGGCGTTTGGGCATCGCCCTTCGGAATGTCTCCATGGTGGTGACTGGTGAGGCTCGCGGGTTGCGGCCCAGTGCCGAACGTCGCCTCCGGCCGAGGCAGCGCAGAAGAGGCACTAAGCTGAAAGTTACTGACGAATTGTGGAGCGTTGCGGACGCCCGCGCCCGCAGACACCGCCGAGCCCGAGGGAGCCTCATGATTTCGCACGACAATCGAAAGGGGGAGCAGCCGGCGACGGCGCGATGGTGATGTGATTGGCGGCGGCGGGAGCAAGGCGGAGGCCGAAACAACGGGTCCGGGTGCAGTTGGTATCTCTTGTTTCGTGCGTGATCCTTTGTCGAGGCCCCTTTTTGTGGCTCGCGATACGGAGCAGGACGGAGAAGCGTGTATCCCCAGAAGGGGCCCCAAAGACCCAGAGAAAAAGAAAAAGGCACAGAATCTGGGTGCCCCTCGGGGAACAACGGTGGGTGCGTTGGAGCGGCGTCTCGGACGGCGACCGACGGCTGGCCTGGGGGACGACACGAGCGACGAAGCACCAGACTGGAGATTTCTGGAGAATGTCTGGGGCTTGGCTGGAGACTCTGGCGGAAGTGAGGAGAGAAGCGCCGAAGAGAGGCCTTCCGTGGGCGGAAAAAAACCGGAACCGGCGGGCGACGTCATCTGACGGGCGGCGGGGCCGTTGCAATTGTCTCGAGTTTCGGAGCCCAACGGTGGTGGTTCAATCAAGAATTTTTGGCGGCTTGGAACAGGTGCTTGTTGGTCACCGCCCAAGACTTTTCCGTCGAATAATGTCAGCGATCGGGCCTGGGAATAACGGCGCTTGGCGCAGGCCCCTGGGCCCTGGGCCCTGGCATGTCTGGGCAGGTGAGATCCGATCCACCCGGTCGGGAAGGCGCTTGGCGTGATTGGCGATGCGGGAGGCAGGCAGGAGTGATGGGAGCAGCTGCCCAGCAGGAAATTAATTGCCGTAGGACCCGTTGGCTGTGATGGAAGGAGGTACATGCTGGTGCCTGCCTGCTGCTGTGATGGAAGGAACGTGTTTGGTGCCTGCCTACCTTGCCAGGGCGCGGAAGGATGCCGTCACCATGTGTCACCCACCCACTCAAGGTATCTCCCCATACAAACCACACTGGTGTCTACTTGGCTCACAAAGTGCATACCACAATGGTTGACTTTCTTCTAGAACACCTCAAATCCGCAACACAGACAACGAGAGTCACGGCCTCAGTCACCTGACGTGCCACCAGTAAGCCCAGCTAAAACAGGCGATTTCGATCAAAATACACGGGTCTACTTTTTACCTTCCCCCAAAACCCCGCGGGAGCTCCAGACTGTCCAGACAGACACCTCAGACTCTGGCCACTCCTGCCACCCCCTGGACCCGGCCCTTCCGGCACGCCCCTCCCCTTCCAGCTGCGATTCACGTGCGCGCAGTGTACCTCCCCTCACACAACGTATGGCGAGATACAACAGCCGACGGCCACCACCGGCTTTTCACCTTCACATCATCCCACACCACGACCACGACCACGACCCGTTTCCCCCAAGATCCACCTCCTCCACGAACGTCATACAACCACCCGCCAATCTCAAGACCTGCTCCCTGCTCCAGGGAATAATCGCCAGTCGCCTGCTCATCCCCGGCCTCCACAGCCCCCAATTCCCATCACAGTCACCTCAAGAGAGCCGCATGGGCAGCACCTCCGCCCCATGCCTCGCCTCGCCCGCCCTCGTCCAATCTCCACGCCGCCTCGCCCAGAGCAATCCCCTCGATACCACGTCCCCAGCAATGCACAGATTCCAGTCTGATGGGGACCGGCCCGATTTCGACGCCTGGAGACCCCAGAGCCCCGACGGCTGCACTTCGGTCTCTCCCTCCCCATCCCAAGTCATCGGGCAGTCAGTCACCTGCGTTGACGACCCTCGGCCCTCGTCTTGACGTCACGCCTCCTCGTTAGTGAGACGCCCCCAACCCACGCAGGTGGTCGCGCTTGTTTGGGCCCAGCTTTGCGAGCAAAGTTCAATGCTCGCGTGTCGATCCGCGAAACAACCATATATACTGCCCGCCCTGTCCCCCAAGCCTGTGGCCTGTCTCGGATGAACCATCACCACCGGCACTTCCAAGCCACTTCAACCTACACTCACATCCAACTCACACACACGCACATCGTCGCCCAACATGGGGTTCTCGACGATCGAGTTCGACAAATACAATCCCGCCTCCGAGAAGGCTAGCGATGCCCGCCAGGACCTCGCCCATCTCGACTACTCCCCGCTCAAGCGCATTACGGGACGTTCCTGGGCCATGGGCATCCTCATCTCAATGGGCGGCATGGTGTAAGTGAACTTTCCCCGGTACCGCCAATACATGTCTGACAGACACAGCTTCGGCTACGATACCGGACAAGTGTCAGGCTTCCTTGAGATGCCCGACTTCCTCGACCGATTCGGCGAGCGCGACAGCCCCGATGCCTCCCCCACCTTTAGCAACGTCCGCTCCGGCTTGATCGTCGGTCTCCTCTCCATCGGTACCCTCATCGGCGCTCTCGTCGCTGCCCCCATCGCCGACCGCTTCGGCCGTAGGCTGTCGATTTCCTTTTGGTGTATTATTACCTCCATCGGCTTCGTCATTCAGATCGCTGCCGACCGCGCTTGGGAGCAGATCATGGTCGGGCGTCTGGTCGCCGGCTTCGGTGTCGGCGCTCTGAGTCTCATCGTCCCCATGTTCCAGGCCGAGACCGCCCCGCCCTGGATTAGGGGTGCGCTGGTGTGTGCATACCAATTGTTCATCACTCTTGGCATCTTCCTCGCTGCCTGTTTCAACTACGGTACGGTCACACACCAGGAGCACAGCTCTGCGTCGTGGCGCATTGTCATCGGCCTGGGCTGGCTGTGGACCATCATTCTGGGTGTTGGAATCCTGGCTTTCCCCGAGACCCCCCGCTACAACTACCGCATCGGCAAGGTCGAGGAGGCCAAGCGCACCCTCTGTCACGTATACGGTGCCCCCGAGAACCACTACGTCATTTACGTCCAGCTTGAGGAGATCGAGAGCAAGCTCCGAGCCGAGTCACAGATCAAGGGAAGCGCCATCAGCGAGTTCACCGGCATGTTCAAGGCCCCGCGTATGGCCCATCGTATCGTCCTGGGATGCCTATTGCAGATGGCACAACAGCTCACTGGAGCCAACTACTTCTTCTATTACGGCACAACCATCTTCTCCTCCGTCAATATCAACTCTTTCATCACGCAGATCATCCTCAACGCCATCAACTTCGGAACGACCTTCATCGGTCTGTACATTGTCGAGCACTACGGCCGCCGCAAATCGCTGATCACCGGAGCATTGTGGATGTTCATTTGCTTCATGATCTTTGCTTCCGTTGGCCACTTCAGTCTTGACCGCGAAAACCCGCAAGCCACCAAGGGTCCTGGTATCGTGCTCATCGTCTTCGCCGCCTTGTTCATTCTCGGCTTCGCCACAACGTGGGGACCTATGGTAAGCACTCCTGAGCCATCCATCCAAACTAAAACAAAAACTAATCAAACGCAGATCTGGACCATCCAAGCCGAGCTTTTCCCCTCCCGCTACCGCGCCAAGGCCATGTCTCTCTCGACTGCCAGCAACTGGGTCTGGAACTTCTTCATCGGCTTCTTCTCGCCCTTCATCACCAAGGCGATCGATTTCCGCTATGGCTATGTCTTTGCTGGCTGCAACTTGGTCGCCGCTGGTCTGGTGTACTTCTTTGTCATTGAGGGCCAGGGACGCACTCTCGAGGAGATCGACACCATGTACCTCGAGCGCGTCACCCCCTGGAAGAGCACCCAATGGGTACCTCCCTCTGCCGAGCAAATGGCCGAGATTCGCAAAAAGGCCGGTACCGAGCTCGATGCCAGTGCCAGCGACTCTGCGGTGCACGGCGAGAAGAACGAGGGTCCCCGCCCCAAGGACACCCAAAACGATACCTCTCACCAAGAGAGAGTCTAATTATAATCGGGGGGGATTTTCGCACGTAATTTGGTGCTTTGGGGGCCCAGCAGCTATTAGAAGCTCTGATACACTGGGTCACGCTACAAAAGAGTGATGATTCGCATGGCACGGAGTTGAGGTTCGGGTTATCTCGGGCATTTACCAGGCGCATCATGATTTCACGTCTATACCAATATCAATACAAATACTTATCACTGGATCTGTCCATTCATTCAAGCATCTGCTTTTTGAAGTCATATTGCGGGGCAGCGATGAAAATTTGGCATGTAACATGGGACTGCTTGTCGTTCGATGCAGAAACGAGAAGGTGATGCGAGCTGAAAAGAAGACAATCGGTACGATAGGCAGTCCCTGCAGTCTCTTCTTATGAAATTCTCTCCGTCTCGCCGAGCGCTTGCAGGCATTGTTTCTCTCGTTCTCGAATCGCGTGCAGAGCCGTCTCGTCAACTGCAACGGCTAACTGCTGTAGGTCGGCTCCCGCAGGTAGGCTTCAAGGCGTCCAGGATTGGGACTAATGACCATCTCTTTAGGGCAGCTGGACGATTCCTGGAGTCGATCTGCCCGGGCGATACCCTCATCCGTCAACCCGAATCCGCCTCCACGCCGATTTGGCCGGCGGGCTTTTGGCCACGAGTCCCATACGGTTGAGCAGAATGTTCCCACAGCCATGCCCATCGTCTTTATTCAGTGTCGATTCATGGATATCGAGCTGGCAGCTTCAAGCACTGGGTGCGTCACGGCAGGCCCAAAGGCTTCAAAGGACTGCCAGCCTCGAGCGAAACCAAGACCCCGACTTCTTCAAGGAAACCATAAAAGGTCATCGTTACAAAGCCGGCCAGAAACAGCAGGTGAAAGGACTGTCCCACAACTACATATGAAGTAAAGGGGGTATGTAATCAATCTTCCGAGTCATTTACTGATTATCCTAGTACCATCCGGCATTCCGCAAACCTCTCCGTCTGACCATCTTTTGCTCTGAACCTCGTCATCCAAACACTCCTGCCTTCACAGGGCAGGATAGCCCCGGGTTTTCAGGTCCAAGATGACTTGGGTTGCCCCTGTGATCCAGAAGCCACCTCAGTCTTCCCAGGCGCTCTGGTGCCGAAGCCAGCGATGAGAGGCGGGTTTCCTACACGCCATCCCAGCAATCTTCGCCCCAGAGATTTCGGATAGACAGTGCAGCGCGTTTTGCTCGGCGAATGTCAGTGTTACCATCCCGATATCCCTTCACATCCATCCTCTCCCTAATCTCTTCATAGACGTTAACAAACCATCCAGATTATCAGCCACGGAGTTAACTTCGACCACAATCAACGCGACCTCAAAGTTGTGCGGGTGCTGCAAGAACCAGGCCCTGTTTTCTAAAGTCAGCAAGGCGTCAGATCGGACAACTCGCGTTAGCAATCTACAAATACACACAACATCCTCGCCGCACATCAATCCCTCAGGCCCAACACCCCAGCCGCCAAGTACGGCCAGTTCTCTCCACGGCAGTAGGGCGTCACCCGGGCACCCGATCCTCCAAACCCCGCAAAAAGATTCCACACGACCTGAACCGCGGGGAGGGGGAAAGGGGGAGAATGGGTAAGCACCAAAGATCCGGACCGGGGTATGCGCGGGGCGTCGCATCCGCCACCGGCCCCCATTCATCCATTCATCACGACCAAAAAAAGCCGCCAACAACGGGGATGGTGGTGGTGGTGGTATCTATTCGTTCGTCGTTACCCTCATCAATGACACGATGACCAGGCCACCAGATCATATCATGACCAACCTTTCGGTGAGCGGATTCATTCTGTTGCCGCCCTCCCCCCCTCCCCTGCCGCTACTCTGCTTCTTCTACATACGCCCAGAAACCGAGGGCGCAGCCGCCCGCCCGTCCTCACCCAATCACCACACCCGCAACCCCTCGCCGGTTCTAGACCGCAGAAGAAAAGCGGCGCAGCAAAAAGGGCTGTCTGTGCCCTGTCCCATCCCCCGCAGATCGCCAGGGTGGAAAGTGCAAACACGTCTCGGCGCCCGGGGCCGTCGTACCGCGCCGCGCGCCCGTCATCATTTTTCGCCCCGTCTCCGCCCTGCGACCGTGAACCGCTTTTCCCCCAGGTATTTTGAAGCTCTTCCTGCCGTGACTTTTTGAGGCTGAGCTTGCGCGGCTTCTGGTCTGATTGTGAACCCGATTACAAAGACAGGCGAGGGGCGGAAACAGATCGTGGTCAAATAGCTGGGTCGGCCAAGCTTCTCGCGATCTTTTTCACTTTCCTCGGATGTCACAAAACATCACAGACACAAGCGACAGACGCCGAACACAACCGTAAAAAATGTGGAAAAAGAAGAAGGAAAAGTCCCCGCCGGAACAAACCACGGCCACCGCCTCCGGCTCCGTCCCCACCACAACGGCCGCCCCGCCAGCCTACAACCCCGAGCCGGTCCCCGACCCGACCGCCGCCCAAGTATCCACCTCCCTCGCCGCCCTCTCCCTCGCCGCGTCCGAGAACCCCACCGAGGACGCGTGCCTCGCGCACCTCCGCCTCCTCACGGCTTTTGAGCGCCTCAAGACGCAGACGGGGTACAGGGACGGGGTATGGGAGATTTGGGACGCGCGGGCCAAGGCGAAGCAGCCTAACACTCCCGGCACGAACGGCACCAGCACCAGCACGGGCAAAGCAGCAGCAGCAGCTGCAGCAGCAGAATCGCAACTAAACGAGGACGTCCTCGTCAAGCTCCGCGAAAAGAGGTGGGCCGTCTACGTCTCCCGCGCCGTGGACCGGTACGCCGCGTGGTGGGCCAGTTTCGTCCCCGACGTGCTGCTGGAGCGGGACATGGTCGAGCCCGCGGAGGATCGGAAAGATCGGTACGAGGGGTTTACGAGGTCGGACCCGATGGTGTGGAATGCCGATACGCTTCCGCCTTTGGGTGAGTTGCCCCCCTCCCATTCGGCGGGATGTGGACGAGGCTGATGATGATGATAATGATGATGGTAGATGTGTTGCTGGTCTGGCACGCGCATATGCTTAACCCTAGGCTTTATCTCGAGGTACGAGTCACAAATCACGCTGGAGGGCAGGAAATCTGACGACGACAGGACTGCATCCGCTACGGCCACGGCGCTCTCTGGGCTGCGGGCATGCCGTGGGCCGTCGTTAACGACGCCATCACTGAAGGTTTCGAGTACGCCGTCTCGGCAGAGTGCGTTACGGGGTGGAACGCCCGGACGGATCTCGCCTGGCGGAACGAAGACGACCCAGACACCAAGACCATCAAGTGTCCCTCGTGCGCGGCACCCGTCACGATCCCGTGGACGACGTGCGGTCAGCCGCAGGACTACAACGGACCCAAGTGCGCTACCCCCTCCCTTACGATAAAATACCAACTAAGAGAAACAGACGACCCGGCATCGTAGGTGCAGGCCTCGCCGACGGCCAACTAGCCCACCCATGCCCCGCCTGCGCCTTCAACATAACCCACGACGCCCTCCGCGCCGCCAAGTTCCGCAACGACGTCCAGGCCTCGATAACACAGGACCACGCCGTCCCCGGCACGATCCTCGACACGCGCACCGGCGTACCGAAGCGGCTGCGCTACGACGACGGCGCCTCGGACACCAGCGGCGCAGGGTGTCCCGACCAGCTCTTCCCAGCGCGCCTCGCGCGCCGCGGACTGATTGTGCACGTCGTGGAGCTCTTCAAGCCCGGCAACGCGACGGCGGCGGGGGCGACGGCGCCGTCGATGATGGCGGTGCGCAACGTCATGGAAGAGAACTTTACCGGCAAGTTTGCCGACTCCAAGAACCTGCGCGAGGTCATGGACCGCCACGGACGCAAAAGGGTGACGGAGTTCAGGCTGAGTTTGGACGGGCGGCGGCAGACGCGCAAGATGATGTCGCGGTACTGGGAGAACGCGTCGCCGTTTGCCATCGATCTCGTCGGGTGCGTGATGCGGCAGGGCACGTTTACCGAAAAGATGTGCAAGGTGGGAGCCCTCTCCTTGACATGGAGTCGCAGAGTCACTGACCTCCCAGATCAACTGGCTTCACTTCCCGGCCGCGAGGGCCGTCATGTCGGGGCTGGTGACGAAATACGAGCGCTTCATCGAGATCGTCGCCGTCGCCGCCTCGACAAAGGACAAGGTCGCCGTGCCGACCATCGACGTTGACCTCGCGTGGCACACGCACCAGCTGAGCCCGCGGGCCTACTTCGACTACACGGTCGGCAAGATGGGCGCCTTCGTCGACCACAACGACAAGGTCGACGAGGACAAGCTGAGCACGGCGTTCGAGTGGACGAGCAAGACGTACCAGGAGCGATACGGCGAGGTCTACGCCGAGTGCAAGTGCTGGTACTGCGAGAGTGAGTTTCTGCCCAAAACATTGCAACAAGAGATACCAGAAAGCATCGCCATTCGGCGCATTCCGACAAGATCACTGACGGGGGACTCGTTATCTTTAGCCATAAGGGTGATGGCGCTGCCTGTAACCAAGATGTTTGGGTTAAGCAAGGACGAGAAGCGTAAGCACCTGCACCCGCTCATGCACATGCAGCATCCCCCGCGTCGTTCTTCCTGCCGTGTAACCCTCCCGACTAACCCAGCAAGTCCTGGAAGCATGGCACGCATCTCCCCAGGCCAGGGACGCGCCCATCCCGCCTGCCGTCGAGTCGGCGCACGTCTCGTCGCACCCCGCGGTGCACACCAACGAGACGACGGCGCGCCGCGCGCACACGCGCCCGATCCGGCTCGACTACCGCAACAGGCTGGAGGAGACGCACTCCAAGGCGCGCAAGAGGGCGAACAAGACGTTCAAGGCGGACGGCGGGAAGCGCATGGGACCGCGCGGCGAGGACACGACAGAGTTCTGGGGGAAGCAGGTGCCCGTGGAAGGGCCGTGGGCGTCGAGCATGGCCGCGGCCACAACGAGCGCCATGTATGCCTCGCCGCCCGGGTTCGTCAACACGGGACCCGGGTCGGTTGGGAGCTGCGCGACGGGCACGTGTGGTGGCTCTGGTGGATGCGGCTCGGAGACGCTGGGCATGTGCTCAGCTGGGTGCGTTGGGGTAAGTTTGGTTTGTTCACTCATGTCCACCCTTTCTTCGGCCATGTCTCTTTTCGTCATTGCGGGATATTTCCCCCCCCCCCCCCCCCCCTGTTCAATGTTGTCTCCTTCTTATCTATGCCGAGGTTTTTTCGTGGGGTGTGAGTGCTAACACGGGGTGATAGAGCGGGTGGTTCGGCGGTAAGGCCGGCTGCACGGGATTCGCAACGTTTTGAGAGATTCCGGTTTGTAATATGCCGTGGCTGGGGCCTGGGGGAGAGAGGGCGACATCTCCGCCGCGGCGTGTCTGTTCCTGACATGATAGCACCATCCGCGTGTTTGTGTGCGGGTGTACGTGTGCGTGTGTGTGAGAGTGTGTGTGAGGTCGCAACTTGCTACCGCTTAAGCTTAATCGGTGCAGGACGCAAGGTCCGATCGGAGGTCGGTGTGTGGGCACTGGCGGCCGTGGAGACGAGGGCCGCCGCTTGCACGAGTAATGATCGGACGAAGATATGGAGAAATGATTAGTGTTCCGGGCAATGGTGGAAACTGTGTTTAATGAGAGGCTTTCCATTCGTGGACGTGTACACCGCTTGTGGGAGCCGATCGCTATCAGCGGCTTGCTTGGCTGTCTGGCAGAGCAACCCAACCGGTGTCCCGAACTGCGATATTGACTCGTCCGTCTCCAGTGTGTGATTCATTGCCCCAGACTGGGCGTCAGCGACTCGGATACGCTTCTCCGTCCACCTGCCTCTCTGCGCTTGGTGCGAGACAGCAGGCTTTCGCTACTGCAGCCCAAGACGCTCGTCGTCGGACGCTGAGAGGCCCGTCGTCGAGTTCATTCGCTCATTCGGCCGCCGTCAGCCGGCCCGGGTGCTCGACAGGCACATTCCCCTCCCGGCCACGCAGGATCGGCATCTGGCCCCCAAAGAGGAAGGTTCGTCGAAGACCCCGTGCGCTTCGTGTCGAAGGCCTGGTGGCCGGCCTGCAGGCTGTGCGAGTAGGAGTGTTGACGTGCAGCGGAGAAGGTCGAGATACCGCTCGCGACGGCGGTGATGGACAGGGACCGATAAGATAACGTGCCGGTGCCGGGAGATGTGAGTGGCTGGGCTGGGACTTGGCTCTCGGCCGACGGGGGTCCCTGGATATCCTCCCCGACTTTATTTGCTTGCAGTGTGCCTTGTTGTTGCGGGACGCCGTGCATCGGCACTCAGGACGGACAGTTCTCGCAAGTGTTTAGATTACCCCGCCAATGAGCAGCGCGATAAAGGCCACACGCGGCTGCCAGCTCGTCCGCTGAACCCTGTGGTCCCCCTTGCGACCGCCCTACGAGACGACCGCTGCGTGCTGCGTTGGGTCGCACCGCGCCCGGACTGAGTGCCTCTTTTCAGAGAAGCGCGCCGTTTCATCGTTTCAGTGCCGCGTCGTCGGCGGGTTCCTGGAGGGTCGGCCTGGAGATTAATCCAGCAGGTAAACGAATCGTGGGGTCGCGAGGCATCGTGACTGGCTCGTGACGCCTCGAGAGCCGTGGGAGTGGGGTGTTCCCGAGCTGCGACGCTGGCAGAAGAGAGGGAAACGTGGACTCGGGACTATCGCGACCCGCCGATGAAGGAGAGAGCGCGCCTCGGGCGAGAGAAACAGGAAGGAGAGAGCCAGGACGATATAAACTGACGGCGGATCTCCCGCTCTGGTCCAGTTTCACTTCCATCATCAGAAAGTGCCAAGCCTCTCGTTCTCACCCTCTCCCAGCCCTCATCCTTGTTCCCGCTCCGTCCAGCCGCCCGTCCCGTCGCCGTCGCCGTCGCCGTCACCGCCACCGCCACCGCCACCGCCGCCATGAAGGTTACCGCTGCTCTGCTCGCCCTCGCCGGCGCCGCCCTGGCCGCTCCCGTCCCGGAGCCCGTCGCCGCGCCCATGCCCATGCCCACTCCTGTAAGCCGGCCCCGGACACCCGCACGATGCGGCAACGCTGTCACTTGACTTTGTGCTGACCATCCCAAAGCCCGGCATCCCCTCCGCCTCCTCCGCCAAGACGCAGCTTGCTGCCCTGACTGTCCGCGCCTGGACCAACACCGACACCTACGACCGTGACCTCTTCCCCCACTGGTCGACCGTGTCGGGCGCTTGCAACACCCGCGAGACCGTCCTCAAGCGCGACGGCACCAACGTCGTCACGAACTCGGCCTGCGCTTCCACCAGCGGCACCTGGGTCAGCCCCTACGACGGCGCCACCTGGACCGCCGCCAGCGACGTCGACATTGACCACATGGTCCCCC
Organism: Colletotrichum tropicicola; assembly: GCA_025962755.1. NCBI lineage: Eukaryota > Fungi > Ascomycota > Sordariomycetes > Glomerellales > Glomerellaceae > Colletotrichum > Colletotrichum tropicicola. Next base: position 152,138 of record JAOWMA010000076.1, read on the forward strand.
TCAAGAACGCCTGGGTCGTGAGTCTCCCACCTATGGTGCACACTGGCGCCGCTTAGATCAGAGGACGATGCTAACCCGGGTTAACAGTCTGGTGCTGCCTCCTGGACCACTGCCAAGCGTGAGCAGTTCGCCAACGACCTCACCCGTCCCCAGCTGTGGGCCGTCACCGACTCGGTCAACCAGTCCAAGAGCGACAAGAGCCCCGACTCGTGGAAGCCCTCCGTCTCCAGCTTCCACTGCACCTACGCCCGCTCCTGGGTTCAGGTCAAGAGCTCCTGGGCTCTGTCCGTCACCTCGGCCGAGAAGTCGGCGCTCACGACGATGCTCAACACTTGCTAAGCGGCGCGACCTAATTGACGGATTTCGATTTCGATTTGGATGCGAGCGATGGAATTTGTTGGCGTGCTCTGGTGGTCGCGTGCCTGACGATCGTCAGCCGCCAAGCAACCACCGGGTGTTTTTATTAATATCTTCTTTTCACTTCTTCTTCTCCCACTTTTTTCTTACCAAGGGGCCTTTTCCCAGTTCAGACGATCGGTGATGGGATACGAGCGTGCCGAGGACGCGCGGGTGGATGGTCGAGAGACGGGCTCGCTTGGCGCCACGACGAGGCTTATGACGATTGTACGGGATCGATGCAAGGGCCCAAATAACAAGCCCATTGTTGCTGTTGGGGCCCGCAAAGGGAGACGAGGACGGTGCTAGTGTAGCTAGTCTTGGTCGTGCCGGGACGGCCTCGGAGAGAAATGCAGCAAAAGCAAAGTAACGAGAGCATCACGGCTCATGAACACCACAGCCCCTTCGCCCCTTCGTGATGCAATCGTCTGCTGGGTCCGGTCGAGTTGGCAACTGCGTTCGGCAATCTCGGTGCAACTTCAGGGGTCTTGTTCATTCGCTCGAGACACGAGACGACCAACGCTCTTGGCGTGCCGGGCGGCCCCAATCGATCACATTCCCATGGGTTGTAGGGCTGGGCCGGGGCAACAGCCGTTGCGCGCCGCAGAGACCCAGGAAGTGTCGCGGGGAGCACCAAGAGCCCATCCCGTTTGCGACAGTGGACAGACACTCCGAAATTGCGCCAACGCTGGCCGAAACCGTGACGGGTGGGCACAGCAATGTCTTCGTGTCTGTTTAAGCATGAGACACTGTTGGAGGGGCGAAGGCCAGCCAGAGGCTGGGAACGGGGCCGTCGGTGTCGACGGGTGTTTGCAAGTGAGGACAGAAGGCGTCATGCTGGTATGGACCAGTCAAGAAGGAACTGGAGACGGCGAGACGACAAGACGGCGAGAATGGAGAGGCTGGGAGCTGGCGAGAGCCTGGAACAGATGACGACGGAGTGGGATGGGCAGTTTCGGCACTCAGCAACAGCGTGGCCAGACAATGGCTGAGCTGAGCTGAGTTGAGCTGCTCCTGCTTGCCCTGGAGAGCACCCTCCCAAGCTGGGGTAATCACCCAGTATCCACTCGCAGCAGCCAATCCGGGCGAGCCAGGAGGCTGGAGGTGGATTGCCAATGTATCCCGCCATACTCTGTTTGCGGCAGGGATACATGGACCCTGGCGGGGCATCCCCTCCTTCCGCCGCCTAAGAGGGCAACAATGAACTCCAAGGCGCCCTAATGCGGCAAAACAAGGGACTCACACAGCCCTGCTTGGGGTCTTGGTCTCGAGATGGACGCGCCCAGTCGAGCTGGGCAGCTGCCTTCGTTTTTCTGACGACTCACATTCTCCAGCACCCTGCCCGCCAGCCTCTTGTTTGCTGTTTCCGCCCTAGTGACCGCCTCCGTCGCCGTTGCCGTCTTTGACGCCCTGCTCCTTCCTCGGGACACTAGCCTTGCTCGAGCTGCGCAGAATCTATATTTGGACCGGTCCAGCCTGGGGAAGCTGTCTGTTCTTGCCTCTCGAACCACACAGCTCTCTGGCGATAATACAACCTCCCGCCCTCGCTCTTTTCTCTTCTTCAGCGAGCCAGCCATCCTTCACTGCCGCCCTTCATCGCACACCCTCGCATCCATCAAGATGAGATACACTGCCTTGACCCTGGCCGCTGCCGGTCTGGCTTCCGCCCAGACTTGGTCCTTGTGCAACCCCGTCAAGGGCGACAGTGAGTGTCCTCCAGTCTCACTTACACCCGCTCACGATGCTGACACCTCCCAGCTTGCCCCTCAAACCCTGCCTTTGGCGGCGAAGACCACTACGACTTCCGCTATGCCAAGGAAATCAGCGACCTCGAGTCCTTCTTCATCGTCGACGGCGGCGTCAAGTACAACCCCAAGGTCATGTCCTTCTCCGAGGACACGGGCGCCCAGATGACCATCTTCGAGGAGGCAAACGCCCCCACACTCACTTCCAAGAACTACCTCTTCTTCGGCAAGGTCGAAGTCGAGCTCCAGGCCGCCCCGGGACGCGGCATCGTCACCAGCATCGTACTTCAGTCCGACGCCCTCGACGAGATTGACTGGGAATTCGTCGGCGCCGACCAGAACCACGTCCAGACCAACTTCTACGCCCTCGGAGTCAACGACTACACCCGCGCCAAGTACTACGAGGTCCCCTTCAACCCTATGACCACCTTCCACACCTACACCATCGAGTGGACCAAGGAGTCCATCGTCTTCTCCATCGACGGCAAGGAGTACCGCACCGCCACCCCCGCCGAGGGCAACTACCCGCAGACGCCTATGCAGCTGAAGCTCGGTACTTGGGTCGGCGGAAAAGGCCCCAACCAGGGCACCATCGACTGGGCCGGCGGTCTTGCCGAGTGGGGGAATGCCCCCTTCCCCGCCTTCTACCGCTCTCTCAAGATCTGGGACTATGCCGGCGGTGACAAGGCTGGCGCCACCTCGTACGAGTACAACCAGGGTTCCGACGGCACGTGGCAGAGCATTCGTGTCAACGGCGCCGGCGAGAAGAGAGAGAACAAGCTCAAGGTCACCGACGGCCAGCTTAAGGAGCAGCCTCAGGGTACTTCCGCCGCCAGCTCTTCTGTCGCTGCCGCTGCGCAGACCAGCTTCGTTTCTGCTGTCTCATCCGTCCCTGTCACTTCGTCTACTCGCGTCGTCTCGTCTGTCGCCATTGTGTCATCCGTCCCTGTCGGTGTCAACACCACTGCTGTGGCGGCAACCAACACAACGACCCTGACGAGACAAACAACAGGCGCCGGCGCCGCTACAGGGTCGGTTAATGTCCAGACTACTCTTCCCACGCCGAGCGGCCCCACCCAGACGCCCGCGCAAACAGCCGGCGCCTCCTCCGTGCAAGGCAGCATCCTTGTCGCTGGTCTTGCTGGCTTCTTCGCTGCGATGATGCTGTAAGCACGCGACCTCTTTGAGCTTTAGTAATTTTTGGACGCCCGCTCCTGCTTCAACCTGTAATTATCATAGGGGCAAGGGCGTTGTATGTATGCATGTACTTTACGGACAATGGGAAAAGGGGTACTTGGTCAATGGGCATTAGAGAAACGGAGGCATATTGTTAATAGCACACTTAATAAAACCACCACTGCATCCTTAGTTGAATGCGCGCCACCTCGTGACATAATACGGCCTTGGGAGTTGAAAGAGGTCGGCTTGCTGCATCTGAGGGTTGCACAGCATAATCCATGGGGCGCCTTGACGCCGCATAGCACGACACCAAGAGAAAGTCTCGAGCTCGTGTTGACCCCTCCCAATGAGCCCGCTGGGACTTTCGAGTGCAGAGCGATCCGCATGTTCCACCGGAAATACTTGTCCCAACCCGCACGGTTTCCTGTTACGAACGGCCAAAACGCAGTGAGATGAAGCCCCCTTCCATCATCTTCTTGTGTCAATATGTTACTATGTACAACATACTTTTCCACTACTCTCTTCTCCACGCGATACTTGAGACACCCGGTTGGCCAGAGAATATCTGTCTACAACGGTCATTCCATTTCGGTGTATATATCCCACGCCAAGGAAAGGAGGGTATCCGGATCCCAGACCGTTCACATCAGTTAGTTCCACCACGCAGCCGGTGCCGGAGGATCCAAGATGGCGAGAGTGAGCGGATGAGTATAAATAACAAGAGCACCGCCAACGGGCTGACCTGTTCCAACCCCAGGCGTGTGTCAACTTCATGGGCTCTGTCTTGATGTAGAACTTCTGAGTCCGCACACTACCTTAGTATCAAAGGCTATCTATAAGTCCCGTCAACTCTGACCTTTCAACTCTCAACCCGCCAGCGTCTCTGTCCTCAGAGTAAACCGGCAGGAAGGACGACGGCGAGAGACGACTAAACCCGCCGTCTGAGCGAGAGGGGGAAGGATCGAGAGAGAAAAGGAAATCTCATCTCGATGTAGCGGCCAATCACACTGGCGACCTTCGTCACCTCTGCGGCTGTGAGGCAGGCGAGAATGCAATCCTGCCTCACTTGCGCGGCCTCATATTTTACGGCCACAACTAAAACCAACTAACAGCGCCCTTTATTATAGTCACTAAATATTATATCGTTATAGTTACTATACTCGACCGGTGCCGCTGGGAACTCGCCCCGGCCACGGCCCTTTTTAGCGGGCACAACACTATTTTATTATCTAGACCCTAGGGCATAATAGATAGATTACGAGTTTAGTAAAGTAGTCCAAGGTACAGAAAGAAGTAGGCCGCACAGCTGGGGCAAGGATTGAGTAAGGATCTGTTGATGTATTTTTAATATATCTAGCCAAGGCATCCGTTCTATAGATGCATTATTGATTGCCATAGCACAGGTCCTACAGTCTCACACAATCCAGGCATTCACTATCCAGCTAGGTGCCCGTTGTAGGCCACCTGCCTTTACAGTAGAAACAAGAATAAAAGGGAACACCTTAAAGTACTTACCTACTATACTGTGTAATGCCCGTCGCATACCTGAGAGAGCAGAGATGACGGACGAAGGAACCGTATGACACGATAAGTCTCAGACAGACTTGTTTTAGGACGATAGGTATTAACTCCTTTGGTCCAGTCAAAGGCCGACTACGTCAAGACCATGTAGGGGCTTTACTGAACGAGGACCTCACTCATCTTGGTCTCGCCGTCGTAAGAGCACTGTCATCACGAAGGCAGCCCTTTTAAGGCGCCGTTACTGCTCGGCAATTACGGGCCCGGTTTTGTGTTTTGTTTCAATGCCGAATAGCGTTCAAAAGTCAGGACTTCTGCCTCCTTTTGACACCACTGTATTACTATTTACACCTCATTATCCACGTCCCCTCGTCTCTTGAACCCAAAGCTAGATATGCTTAACACCGCACCCTCGCTCAGCGAAGATGAACATCGCCAACCAAACCCGTCGTCATCCAAGTATGCATGTAACCCTAGGTTTCAAGTGATTATAACCCATCCCTCTTGCCCGTCTATCCCAAACGTTGAAGGGGAGGTTCAGCATCGACACAACCAGAGAGGGGGGGTTTGTGTGTGTGGTTGACAGAAAAAGTCTGGGTATCAAACTATGTTTTGTACAAATGAAAAAAAAGAAGCAGAATATGATGTGCCCGGCCAACACCCCAAATGTGCCACCCAAACTCCCAGTGGTCATGTCGTCGTGGGCTCGGCTGTGTTTTCCTTTGAACCCGCCGTTTGTCGTGAAATTTCCAGATTAACACCTCCTCTTTTGTTTTACTCTCATGTCCCCATTTCAACTCCTCGTCATCGTCTCTTGTGGGACGTCGAACTCAATCTCGCCTTCATCCAACTCCCCCCTTGCGGCTCGGCGAGCCAAGTCTCTCTCCGAGTAGATCTCATTCTTGCGCATGGTCGCCTGCTGCAGGCAGTCCACGTAGGTGCGGAACTTGACAATCTCCCGGAGGAGGTACGCACTTTTGCGCTCCCAGTTCGCCATGGCCTTATTGGCGTTGTTGCCGCGGGGCGTGAACGCGAGCAGCATCGGGCTGCGCAGCTGGTTGTGCGTTTGCAGCTCGTCTTCGATGCCCTTGACGTACGCGATGAGGCTTTCCAATTGCTCCTCTTCGGGCAAGTTGCTGGGTCGCATGCTCTGCGTAGGAGGTGCCCACTCAGCAATGGTGATTCTGTCGCCAGGCAACTTGTTGCCTCGGTTAGCAGTATAGGCGCCGCCGGAGCCGTGGTCGAGCGAGGCGGAGCGGAAAGTGCTGCTTATACTAGGTCGAGGGTTGTTGGCGGCGCTGCTTCCAGGCCGGGAGTTGCGGCCCGGTGACTGACCCGACGTCGACTCGTTAATGGCCGTCACTAGCGCGTTGTTGATGATGGCGTCACTCCATCCATACTCTATATTGCTGATGCCACCGACCAGTGGGTGCGTGCTCAATCTCGCGCTCCAGTAGTTGGCCGTCGTGACGAACTCTTTGCTGATTTCGGGGGTTCCGACCTGAAATAAGTGGACAGCGCCCGTCGGCAGGCTGAGCGCCCAAACGTGCGGGCGGGCTCTCGAGTAGCCGGGCGGCGGCAGGGCAGATGCTAGAGTCTGACGAAGGCTGAAGGTGCCCAGGTTAGTAGCGTTTTCCTGCCAGTTTCCACCTCCGACAATGGCCGGGCCTTTGGGCGCGTGGCGACCGCGACTCTTGCGTGCCACCGATGACTTGCTGTTGCCGAATGAAAAGATGCTCATCTGGCCCTTCTGGACGACGGCAAACACTTCGTTCCAGTGCCTGTCCTTTGCTTTCTTGTCAATACCGTCCAGGTGGTGCTTGTGGATCACGATGCCCTCCTTTACCCACGGAGGTCCGGCCAGTTCAAGGGACTCATCTTCGAGGAGGTGCGCCGGCTTCAATTCGTCGCTCATAATTGAGGGGGCCTTGCCGAGACCCGATTCATCATCACGGATGATGGCCTGGCTAAGGGCGTTGGCAAATCCGATGGACTGCTGATAGTCTCCTCCCCGGAACGAAGAGCTGAGCGAATCCACAGACATCGAGGTTTGCGTTCGCCCCAGCGAGAGCTTGCTCCACGTCGCCGACGAAGCCGTAGGGCTCCATATCGAATTTCCGTCCTCGAAGCTCGTTCTCGACGAAGAGAATCCCGGATTGCCCATACGAGGTCGTGACCTGCTCTTCGAATTCCATCTGGAAGAATTGGCACGACCATGTTCAGCTATGCGCCCTCGCATAGATGCCTGACTCTCTGACGGGGCCTTACTCAGAACGCTAGGCGTTCGCTTCAACATGCCAATGACGGACAGGCTGTTCGTGTTGGTGGGTGTCAAGTTCTTGGACGGGTCGGCCCCGAATAGCGGCAGGCGCTCGTCGCGGATCGAGGTGTAGATGTCCTTGAGTACGATCTCGACCTGGCTCTCCCAGGCTCGCATCGAACCGTCGAACGGCGCCTTTACTAGCGGGCCGCATTCGTCGTGAATATTCTCCGAGGACCCGTCTTCGTTTCTCGGCGGCGGTCGGAACGACAGTCGGCGCGAGACGAATCGCTCCTCGATCGACGGCCGGGATTCGTCGCCCCCAAGAGAGCTGTTGGTCTTGCCGGGCAGGATGGTCGGTCGCTCAAATGCCTCCGGAACCGCCTCGGCCACCGCTTGAGTGATCGTGGTCATGGTGTTCTTTACGAACTGGCTCCGCGTCATCTTTTGATCGATGTCAGCCAGATGCAAATCAGTGTTGAGCAGCATGATCGAATAGCAGATTGTGTGAATGACATCTGGGCACAAGTTAGCTTTGGCTCGAGTAGCATCGACTGGGCATCGGGGCTTACCAGATGCTTTGAACCCGTGGTTGGTGTTGCAGTCGCACCAACGCTTGGAAAAGGCAACCAAGATACGGTCCACCTGCTGCGTCTCGGCCCTGAAGACTAGGCGCTCGCAGATCAAACGCAGACTTTGCAGAATGCTCTTGTTGGTAAAATCATAGAGATCCATGTATGCTCGCAGAGTTCTCTGCCGGATGGGGCCCTCCTCGCCCATCCACGATGCGGCCTTCTCCTTCTGGATGAAGTCCTCATTACCATCAAAGATCTTTTGGGCCTTTTGGCGGTCGTCATCGGTTGGGTCCCCAACGACAAACTCGGGCTCGTCCAGTGGCTTCGCGTTCATTGACTCGAACGTGCCGAGGACCTTGGGGCTGCTGTCTGGGTTCTCGACTCTGACACTAGGGGTGTTGCTAACTGCGGACTTGTATTCAGTTGTCGTAGAACCCGATGCCCGACTGGCAGACCTAGTGCCCTCGATTGGCAGAATCAGTCCGGGCTTGTTGCCATCCTCGTCGGAATCTGCAGGGTCGGCGGCAACGCGGTTGTTCTTTCTGCCTCTGATTGTGTCATCCCTTCTGTCGGACGTGACTCTCCGTGATGGAGACGGGTCCTTGGACGGCCTGCCCGATCTGTGCACCTTCTCTTTCCGTGTCTTACCCCGCTGCTTCGACTCGGTATCGGCTTCATTATCGCTGCCATCGATGTCGAGGAAGGAGTTGTTCCTCTTCTCTGTCGATATGGGAGGCTCGGGCGGCGGTCGAGTAGGAGTGTCGGTGCGGCGCTCGTGTTCGGGGTGGTACTGGTCCTCGCGAGAACCCGGTCTGACTTCTCGAATGCGTGCGTTGGGGCTTGGGTCGTAGTCGGGGGAGAATGAGCGTGGGTGCTCCTCTGCAGACGTTCCCTCGTCCTGCGAAGCTGTGGCTCGATCGGACGCCATCTCGGGATTGACAGTCTGCACGGCGGGGGCTGATTGAGGAGTGAGCGGCGTGTTTGGGGTGACGGGGCTGCCTTTAAGGTATGGGTTCATAACCCTCCGCAAGCTGCTGATTGGGCTGGGCTCGGGTTTCGCAGAAAGCTTGTCCTTAGTAATGGGCAGCTGAATGGGAGGCACCAGAGGGGGCATAGGAGGCTCGAGGGTGGCGGCGACTGGCATGGGAGGGACCTCGTCGGCGGCCACAGACACGGACTTCTTTCTGCGACGGAAGAAAGAGCTCGGTTTCTTTTGCAGCACGTGATGGTGGGAATGGGACGAGGACGTGTCCCTGGAGGGCGGGGCGGAGCTGGAGGGCTTCATCTGGTTGGCGATGTGCAGCGATCGATTGCCGGACCTCTGATCAACGGTATCCACAGATGTTGAGGACGGTACCGCCGAGGAATTTTGCGTCTCGGGCGGATTGTTGGAGGCATTGTTTCTGGACGAACCAAAGACTCGCCTGAAAAACCCCGGTTTTTCTTTTGTTTGTGACGGTGCTTGTGTCGGAATCGGAGCTCCGTGCACGGCCTCTTTTGTCTTGCCGTAGCCCACGTGTGGCGCGGGTGCCGAGTCAATCTCGAACGCGGGGATGGGTGCGGCCGCCGCCGCAGGCGAAGACACGGGTGCGGGTACGGGCGGCACCTCTTCGCGAGTGTTGTTAGATTTCATATCTGCCTTGCGGCTTGTTGCCGTGCTTTTGGCCGATCGGCTGGACCGTTTGCGCTCGAGCACCACGGCTGGCGGCTCCTCGTCGGGTTCGGGGGCTGCCACGGGAGGAAAGTTGGACGCAGGGGGTGTCATGGGCGGCACAATGCGCCGAGGTCCGCCTGGCACTGTCGGGGTCGGCGCGGCGTCGTAGTCGTCTGTGAAGAAGGTGTTGGAAAACTCAATATGCCAGGGTGCTTGGCCCTGGTGATGCTGCGTCGCCTGCAGAGCCGGGGGCCGGTGACCGTAGTCGAAGCTCGAGGATCTACCACCGAAGCCAGACGCCCACCTCGTGCTACTGAGGACCTGAGCGTACCCAGCGTCGATACTGTTGGAGCTGCTGCTCTTTGTGCTTCCCCTGCCTCCCCTGGAATGCATATGGCGGGGTGTTCCGGGCGTGCTCCGCAGCGGTTCGCGCATGCTACTGATGCGGTGCAGGCCGGGCTGGAAGTTGGAGCTGCTGTTGCTCCTCCGTCCTCGCGATGATATCCTGCTGGCGTCGTCGGCGTCGAAGTCGGAGCTGTACGAGTAGCCGTGGCCGTTGGCTCGACCACCTCTCACGGGCTTCGGCAGGTTGTCTCCGTCGGTATCGTACGGGTAGTGTTGCGACGGGTCGTCAAATGTGTTTGCCCTTCCGTTTCCAAATTGGCCGCCGACGGGGCCACCCAGAGAGAATTGGTCGAGGGAAATGAGCATGTTCGTCATGAGAGAGTCGCGTGTAACATTGCGCGGGGACAGGGACAGGTCGTGGGAGTCGCGAGGGCGCGGGAGATCGGGGTTGTCGTTCTCCTTGTTCGCGGACATGTCGAAGCTATCGGGAGACTCGGGGGTGTCTAAAAAGGAGTCGTCGGCATGGCGGGATAGGGAGGGGCCTCTAAGCGCCCGGGAGCTGGATTTGCCCTTGGCGAGAGAGGTAGGCGGCGGCTTGTGCCTGTTGCTTGGCGGCGTCTGGGGGACGGCGGGAGCAGCGGCGGCGGCAGCAGCGTCGGCGGGCTCTCGTTCTCGCGACGCGGCGGGCGAGCGGGAGTAGGCGACGGGAGGGGAGGTGTCGATGTTGAGGTCGGGACGGCGACGGTTGGAACGTCGAGGAGTATCGGCGTACATGGTGAAGGGGGACGGGACGGGGTATCGTGGGGGTCGGAAAGGGTTTTCAAGTCATTTCCAGCTTCCAATCCCACAATGCCAACAAACCACAAGCCGTCCGGGTCCAGGATCAGGTCACCGTCCAGGTCCAGGTCCGGGTCAAGGCCCAGGACTAGGTGGGCGCAGGCGCAGGCGCAGGCGGACGGGGACGGACGGAGCACAGTAGCGCTCGCGGTGGTGCTGGACTGGACTGGACTGGCGCGCTGGGCTGAGGCAGGACCAAAGTGCCGTTTAGCAGGGCCAATGGAGCAGCGCAATGCAATCCAAACGCAGTGCGATGCGACCCAAGGCAGAGCGATGCTAATCAGGCGTCGCAATGTCCACAAAGCCGGGCTCGAACTGGACGGGTGAGAGGGGGGGGGGGGGGTGGTGCGGTGCAGCAGGGCGCGTCGTCGGCGGCTTTGTCCCATTCACGACGAAGCCCAAGCGAGTAATTGGTGGCCGAAATGAACGTAGGTGGCTCCTCTTTTGGGCGGGCGACGTTGCAATGGTTGTTTTTTCCGGGCTTCGTTAGGATTGCTTCCTTTTTATTTTGCTTTGCCTTTTGGCCGTTTATCCCCCTTTGGACTGGCTCGGACAGGGTGGACGGGGGGTGGGCGGGCAATCAAAGCCAACAGGTGCCAGGAGCGGGAATTGGGGGTATTGAACCGTATTCCGAATGAAGCGACGAATGCTACCCTCAATCGGCCCCTGACCTAGACGACAGGCGATGCTCGCTGGGACTCTGGGCCTGTTGAGCGACGGGGCAAGGGGGGTGCGGTCGTGGTGGTGGTGGTGGTGGTGGTGGTGATCGACCGGCGGAGGATGGCAGACTGCAAGATGCCTTACGGCGAGAGGAGGAGTCCAGGGAAAGGGGTCCAGGTCGGTGGTTGGCTTGGCTGGAGGCGTGGAAGGCAAGGTATTATTGGAGTGCAATGCGATACGATGCGGTGAGATGCGATGCGATGATGCAGGCACGTACGCCGGGGGGGCTGGGGGGGCCAGACGGGCTGCTGAGGCACAAGCAGTCGGAGAAGGGCCGGCGCTGGGAGGGTTGTGTTATGGGCGATGCGCCATGAAACACGCGTGGAGAGTCAAAGAAGGAAAAGAAGCGGAATGGAAGAAGAAGGACTGGATTAACTGGATTAATGATGGAGGCGCCCTGGAGCTGCGCAGCGGCTGGACAGGGGATGGAGATGTGGATGCGGATGCGGACGGGAAATGGGGATTGTACAGAGTAGTGTGTGATTGTAATTGCAATTGCTCTGGCAATAAGGCAAGGTAGGTAATGAAGAAGAGGGAAAGAGCAACGGGTAACAAGCAACAGCAGCAGGCAGGCAGGCAGGTAGGCAGGCAGGTAGGCAGGCAATACCAATACCAATACCAGCCGTGATCTTATTATTATTATGGCACCTGCCCGTTCCTGGTATTAATTGGCAGCGGTCCTGCGTTATGGACGATGTGGGTGCAAGGAACGTTGAGGTAGGTGTACCTTGCCTACCTAGGTACCTACCTTACCTTAGTAAGGTATGGAGTACCTGAGGTCGGTAGACGAGAACTGGTGGATCTACCGAAGCAGAAAATACCTACCAACAACACCATGGACAGCGAACGCAGTACTGCAACTCGATGACATGTCTGTGTGTCTGCGTGTCTCTGTGTCAATGTCTGCAGCGCCTGCCTGCCGTGCTTTTTAGTGTCTGTGTTGGCCGTCTGACAACATGCAGTCCTCCCTCAGGCTCCTATATGTAAGCTGAGGTGGACTGGCAGGTATCCGAATGACATACAGCTGCACCCATGGAGAGCGACATGAGATTCGCCGCATGCAGACCTGGGCAGAATAACGGCGGGTGCTGGATGCGGACCGGCGCTCCCCCGGGGCCCGGAAAGACCAGACGAGACGACAACATCAACAATAACAAAAGCACGCAAGAGCTGCACGGACTGCAAAAACAAGGACGTCCTTGGAGTGGACACGGGAGACGAGAAGAAAAAAAAAAAAGGACCAGACGATGGGGAGAAATGGGGGCCGCCTGGACCTGGACCCATTCGGCTGGGGCAGTCACGGCGCACCTGCAGTTGAAGACATGGAGCCAGGAGGCAGGAGCCACGGATGATGGAGCCTCTTGGGAGCGGAGGCAGGTACAGTCATAGTCACCAGCACAGGCCTGAGAGAAGCAAGAGAGAGCAAGAGCAAGAGCAAGCAAGAGCAAGAGCAAGAGCAAGCAAGAGTAAGCAAGAGCGAGCAAGAGCAAGCAAGAGCCCCTCGGTCGGTTGTTTGCTCATTCTTTCCCCGCCGACTCTTCTCGTCACCCTCGCACCTTCCTCCCTCCCTGCATTGTCCCAAGCTTGAGCACACAGGAAGGAGCCACGGAACCCGTCACACAATGGGAGAAGGAACGCCCGACGCATTGAAGCTTCCTGACGGGTTCCATAGGCCCCAAACTCCAGTTGCCCCCCATGAGCTTCTCCTCGACAGTCGAGACATGTGGTCAGGACCCTGCAACCTTGTCATTTCTCTCATTTGCCTCTTGCTGCCATCTGCGCCTAAACCGGATAGAGCTCATCGATCATGCAGGGTTCCCCCTTTTTGTTTTTCCTCCCACCCGCGTCCTTCCTTTCTTCCTTCCTTCTCTTGGGGAGCAGAAAAAAAAATTGAAAATAGGTCGGACTCGATGGTCAATTTCCACGAGTGACTTTGCGATGCTCATCACCACCACTCCGGCTCCGAAACGCCCACAAATCCCATCGCTCCCAGCATCCCCAATCACCTTCGGCCGCCGCAAGACACCGCAACCGCAACACGCCGCCAGACGAGTCGCACAGGCGCTGGCGAATTGACCGGACCTGCGAGACACGAGACACCAGCGCCAGCACCAGCACCAGCGACCGACCACACGCCAGACACCAGACATCACGTACCACACGCCAGACACACACCGAACGGCAGGCTTGCCGCCCTCGACTAGCCCCCCCGTTCCTGACAGGCCCAACCCTGCGCGCAACAGGGGATGCGAGGGGACAGGAGGGGACAGGGCTGCAAGGGCAATGCAAGATGCAGCCAGCTCACCACCAGCTGCTGTCCCAAACGAGCAGTCTGCCCCCCAGGGCCCCCCCATCGCCGGCCAAGTCCCCTTTTCGCCATCGTGTTTGTCTGTCAAAATCAGCGTCATCTGCCACCCGCCGTCCTATTCGCCCACGTCCGCGGGGGGGCCCAGCATCGCAGGTGGGCAACGGCCGACGGGACGCGGAAACCGACCCAAGATGCGCACGCTTTCCAGAAGAACACCTCGCTGCGTCCGCACCGTTGCTCCACCTCCAAAGGCAGCCAAAGGCCAGCGGCCGGACAATTGCCCCGCGTGGCAGGCTGGCCGCCCCCCCATGCGGCGATGGATTCCAGTGCAACTGCTGCACCGAATGCAACGCTTCTCCGCCGCCCGCCCTGCTTGCTCGCCCGTCAAGAACCACCGCAATGTCGGTCAGCCGTCGAAGCCTGGAAGGCATACCCATCCTCCGAGCCGCCTTGTCACGACCGACAATGTCGCGGGTCCGACTTGCCCTCTGCGTGCCGTAGTGTACATGCATGCAGGCACCCATGGTTTCCCCTGAGTTGATGCAGACACCAACTTCGCAGCCCGAGGTCCGTGCAGTTGCGCGACTCGTCGTCCGCTTGCTGCTTGCTGCTCATTCGCCCGTCTCGACACCCTCCCGACAGTCCCCGTCACCACCACCTCCGGCCTCTTTCCGCACCGGCGCGTCCTGGAGGCCACGCTACCCGTCCCCAACGGCCCAGTGCTTTTCCCCCCTCTGTCACTTGTGGGATTACAGGACGGCGGGATGGAACAACGTCTGTGAGCCTGGGCCTCCCGGGCCACCGTCCGGGAGCCTGAGAGGCCAATGACAGCCGACCCCTTCGCTACCAGAACGTCGACGGCCCAGAGCGCCTCCTTTGAGGAATGATTTCCATGCACGACGACGCATCAACAAAGGAGGGAGGGATCCTGAATTTCGCCTCGAGAACCACAGACCCGTTATTGCGTCGCCATCCCACAAGGCCCGGTGGCGACAAGACAAGATTTCCATCTGCCGTCTTCCCCGGAATCGTACCAGATATCCGTGGTCCAGCCAAACGGTCACCGCTCGTAACTTTCAAGTGCCGTTGTCTTAATAGGAGCATTAATTGTCCGCCCTCGATCCTGCGACACGCTTCTGGGCGCTCCCGAGGTGCTGCTGACCACATCGCTCGTGCAGTTGGGTGGCTCTCGTCATAAGCTCTGCCAATCGCCTCGTCCCCTGCGCTCATGATGACTCCGACCGAATACATACGACGGCCAGCTCTGCAACACACCGCACTGGATGCTTTGCGCAAGCTGCGAATCCTCAGCGGGCCAAGAGGTCCCGGCGACACCACCGGTGGCGGCACATCCCCCTCGATCGTCGACTGTTCTAAACCACATGTCAACGGTTCTGCCTGCAATCTGCGGGACGCGAGGCCGTCACTGACCAACAGTTCCCCCTTCCAGTAAGGGCGAGCTCGGCCCCTATTCCCACTTCCGTCCAAGTCGGCCTTCGGGCGACTCAATCTCCAACACCGGCGGCCCCCCTCCTCAACCTGCCCCGCGCTAGAGGGCCAAACCCAAAACACACCGACAAGCTTCCACGCCGACGACCCTCCCGCCGTCGTTCCATCCGTTAACGAACCTTCCATTTCGACGTCAAGGTAAGGGTGTCAAAGCGCGAACCGTTTGCACAGGCAGCACGGCGAACATTTCTTCGACGTCTTTGCCCCATCCACCTCGCGCCGGCGCCACGTTACCAACCTGCCCTCTTCAACCTCTCTTGGCGCAAGGAGTTCTAGCACCTCTTTGCGCTCCTGTCCTGGCGCTGGTCGCTTGCGAAATGATCGTAATCACGTCTGGCCTTGTCTAGCAGCACTTCGTCGTGTTTGCTGGTCATTTGCAATGTACTTACGCAAACCGGACTTGGAGCCAACTAAACAACGTTTCGATCTTCCGGTACCGTCAGTTACTTGCTGACGGGCTGGTGTCGATCTGGAGATCACCAGCCCAGCCCCCGTCGACCGGAAAATCCAATCTTCAATTCTCGGCGACTCGACTCTCCGTGCAAAGCGACCAGGCATGCCGTCATCGCCATTCGTCGGCACCCGCACGTCCTCGCTCATCAATGCAAGGACCATCCCAACTTCGGTTCCATGAACACCACGAGATGGTTCCTGCTCGAATTATCGTCCGGTTTGTGACTGCAAACCGCCCCCCTTCTTGCTGCTGCAGTTAGGCATCTGCACCTCGGAACCTTGGGCCACCTGTCCTACAAGCTGCCTCTAGAACCGTTGTAACTGCGAGCTTATCGCTTAAATTGTTTGCTCCTCATTTCTACACGAGCTGTAGCCGGGATGAGAAAGCTGCAGTGCTGCTGCATGATTTGATTAAAAGACGCTGAAACAAACGCCGCATAGCTGCCCCGGCACAGTCTCGTCCAGCGACGGACGCTTCGTGGCTGCAGCTTTCAGGTGGGCGTCTGTGATCAGATGCCACGACGGTCGGGTCTGACGGGACCTCGCATTGCACCGGAACCGACTGGCTGGATTGCGCCTCGACTCATGACATGTCAAACGCTACAGTGCTGGAGCAAACAACTTGGCCCGACCATGGGACGCCAAGCACCAACCTGAGTAATGCTCAGTATGATGTGAGTGAGTAAGCATCGACAACATCGGATTGTGTCTGCAGAGTATGCGTGAGTAAGTGGCCATGACACTCTTCGGTAGTTTGCATGAGGCCAGCGTTACCTGTGGTCACTCGTCTTATTCGGCTGTGGACTGGAGATTCCGGAACAGCAGCAAAGCAAGCCAGATTTTCACTCGGTCAGACCAGCTGAGAGTCTGCTTACTCCAGCCAGCTGTCTCTCGCTCAAGCTGATTGAGACATCCTCCTCCCTACGAGAAAACTTGAAGTCCTGGGGAGACTCGCGTCGCACAAGGGTGACACACTCAACGTAGCTTGCCTCGCCGTTGACTTCCTACACAGCCTTCCGGTATCAGCACCCGGTCTGCACGACGGGCTGTAGCAGTCGCAAACTGGCAATCCTCTGATCCTCCTGTGTCAACCCGACACCGTTTCACGAGGCTTCTCATGCAACTGACTCTGCCCCTGGGCTCGATCTGTATTCTGCTGAGCCGAGCTTTGAGTTTGCTAGTGGCTTTCTCTCTATGAAGTATGTCATGCCACGGCTCTGGCACGCTTATCGAGATAGCAGACTCGCTCATCGGTCTGAGATCGTCATTTCATGCCTGGCTGGATGTTGGATGCTACTAGTTCATGGCTCGCCAACTTTAACGGGAATACGACAGCCTTCAACCGCCAAGAAATCATTCAAGCTGCTGATGGACGGCCTCTGCAGAGCAGCGACTTGGCCCTTCGCGTCTCTGAGAAAATGTTCTCCGGGGCCGGAGACCCCGGCTGGATACTTACCAGAGGAACCCAATCTGACCCGGTGGGAGTTCGTAGCTACGTGATGTGTCCAGGTTCCCCTTGCGCTGCCCCGTCTGTTTTCTTGGATTGTTCTGGTACATGTAGTGACCGATTTGAAGCCCACCGGCGAATGCTATTTGGGCGACTCCAGGGACTTTGCATGAGTCTGCTGCGATGAGTCGTACTCTTCCCGGGTTGGGGTGGCCTTGGGAAGACCGCAGGGATGTTCTCGAATCCGTCGTTCAAAGAGTGACGAGCCTCTCCCAGCTGACAGAGTTCCAGGAGAGAACTATCGGCCGAGAATGGTTCGCAGGAGAAAAGAGCTGAAGCACAGCCGGTGACCATGTCTGCGTTTGGTATCAATCACGGGGCTGATCCGGGCATTTGTTTGGGGGGCTTGATAGCAGACACTCTTCTGTTTAGTTCCCAGAGCTCCTTCCTTCCAAAGAGTTTATATCGCGAGTCGTAGGTCCAGTCTTGAAGAAAGGCCGGAGTGTGCCTTTCTTCGTGATCCAGGCCTATCTTCTGGTACCGAGTCAGCCCTCTTCAGTGTGCAACGCGAACGATGGGTCCGTACTCCTGAGGGGGGTTCAATGTATTCAAGAGATGGCAAGACTACTCCGACTTAGCCTCTGAAATATATCTCGTAGATCCAAGTCGTTTGTGTCTTGGTTGTGTCTCAATGGAGTATGTAGACGATGATGAGCGAGAATTAGTTTCCTAGAACCCGGCCGTTTATGTTCGTTTGATTCAAGATCTGGACCCTGCAAGGCGTCATCAAGATCTCCTTCAGTATTGCTGAACTGCATGTCATTTCACCGGCAGGCCGCTGGTGTAGAATCTGTCAGTCTCTCATAGTCTTTCAACCCAGCAAATAACCCTCGCCTGGTAGGCCCCCCCCCTTTTTTCCCCTAGAGATGAGTATGCCAGTCTCAGAATGTCGGCCGTCGCCCGAGGTGGAGCCCATAACGTCTTCGAGATGTACCGCTCGCCGTCAGCCTCGTTCGGCATAGTCAAAGGTCCAGGTAACCAGCGTCGCCACGCCGCGAACGTCGACCCAGTAGTACCAATCCGACACAGGTCTCATGAGGTCTTCACCGCTGATGCATCTCTAGACGAACATGCACAAACTTGAGATCTTGTTCGGTGATCTAGCGTTGAGGGGACGGCCACTAACACTATTGCCTGTTAGCATACGGCCTCAACTGTATGATAATAGCTCAAAACACTTACAAAGGGTTGATAGCAGTCATAGTACATCGGGGCTTCATCTCGTCACGGAACCTCCGGTCCAAAAGGCCCTTTCGCCCCCCACCCTGCTCACCAGATATGGGAGCTCCGGAGGCGACTCCTCGCCCATCTGTTCCACGATGTCCACCCAAGAGTCGCTCCCAGTCCTTTTCAGTTCAGATGTACGGGTGATCTTTGGGGGAGAGGTATCGTAGGGAAAAGTGCTGGCGTAATTGGGTGGGCCAACCTTTGCGGGGAGAACTGTTGTGTCAATAGCGCACCGAAACATTTACTGGTGATAGTCTCAATGACGGCAATCCAATGAGGCTTGTTATCAAGATCGATACGTGTATAAACTTGTACGGCAAAGTGGTGACTCAACACACGCCAAGTTCGGTGACACGATTCTTAGTAGCCCTAGCCCACTCGAGATCTCTAATCCTGTCAGGAACACTGTTGCTCCGACACACGCAGTTATGGTCGGCCAGTGCGTCATTCAACACATAGTAGTAGCAATAGAGAAGGAGTATTCCATTTTGTCAGCATAGCCATCTTATAACATTTGAAAGTGAAACACTTTTTATGAAACGGTATCGACGACGGATGACTGGGCCATACTTTGTTGCCCAAATAGTTCGAGACAGACGAGTTCGCGATGAGAAGATGTTCGCGGCGGCATAATTCTTGCATTGCAATGTGTAAAATATCGTGGCCTTCGAGTCACAGTTGCGACTCGGCGACTTGTCAACACGTTTGATGTTCTGAACTTTAGCCCGTGACCGCTATGTAACATGAATGACGATCAGTGACCCAAGCAAGCAGACAGAGGCTCACACTGTAGGCCCAGCTTGTTAGTCAAGGTTCCTTGGTAGTTTTGTTTTCGCTGTAAAGGCAAAGGATAGCTCACCTTGGATGTGTGGGCAGGCCCTCGGCATTCTTGTTCCTCTTGAACTACCAATTTCCAATACTAACTTGACATCGACAGCTTCACTTGTCGTTGAACTACTTTCGACTCGCTTTTGAGGAACGAAAAGCGCAAGACCGCAAGAGACCTTACAAAGCAAGAATTATTTTAGCTAATCGACTCATTTAGAAAGTTCAGCTAGCATCCAAAGCAGTTACATCCATTAATACTCTCATTTCCAACATAGAGTACCAAAATACCACGTTCATAACACTGCTGCGATGAGAACGGCGAAGACACTTTCATTCCCACAATGATTGTTTAGATTCTATTGACTCTTAACCGGAGAAACATACCAAGCCATCGAAAGTAGCAAAATAGTTCTTCCCTACCTCTAAGTCGTCACTATTAACAAACCCACTAACAACGGCTGATGGTTACCTACCTAGGTAGTTAAGGGCCTAATCGGAGTTATTTTTATAATTAGGGCCCTAGCTATACTTCTATATAAAGTCCGTTTTCTATACTTTTCTACTACTATAATACTATATTTAGTAAAGCTTAGTTTATATAACTCTTAGTATAACTTAATAAAAGTTTCTAAGGTCTATAGATCCTATTAACTATTATATCTTATTAAGATAAAGGTTAAGACCTATAAAATTAACAGTCTTACTTACTAAAAGGGGTTTAATAGTTAATAAATCTATTTTTAAATTTAAAAACTTAGAAAATATTATTAAAATTAATAAATTTAATTAAATAACTAGAGGGATAAGTATAGTAGCTCTAGAGATAGTTTTTTTTTATTAAAAGGACTTATCTTAGTTATAAACTACTATTTTAATAGTTTATTAATATATTCTAAAAAAAATACTATTAGTATAAATATTAATAATCTTTTAGTTAATAATAGTAATAATAACTAGTTAAAGAAAAAAAAGAAAGAAAAAAAGAAAG